>JAWDHB010000087.1:0-254391 GCA_033439405.1 Fusarium sp. NFCCI 5145 | reverse complement strand
GGGAAAAGTTTATATTACTTATTAATAAGGCAGAATAAAATAAGAAGGTTTTAGTATTTAGTTAATAAGGCAAAATAGGGAATAAGAAAGAAAGGTTTTAGTATTTAAGAAAAAATTTAAATTTCTAGTTAATTAGGCAGGAGAGAAAGAAAAGGTTAAAAAAGAGATTTTATAGTAATTAATTACTTACTTACTTAATTAATTAGTTATTATAAAAGAAATAAATTATAAGGCGCCTTATAGTAATAATTAAATACTTAATAAAAAGTAATATAGTAAAGTAATATATTAAAGTAATACTAGAGAAGTAAATAATATTCTTAATATTTATTTATATGCTTTATATTTCCTCTGGCTAGCTAGATAACTAATTTATAATCTTCTATTCGGGATATTTATCTCCGTTTTTCTATATTCTGGATACCTCCCTTTAATTCTTAAAAACAACCGGCCAGTGTAGTATGCCGATGTCATGACTACTCGTGTTATTAAGTACTGGCTTTGTAAGGTCCACTGCTTCGCCCTCTGTGGTGGTCTACCTCCAAACGGTTGACACGCCCATGGCCACGTAAAGGACACCATGCCATGATACACGTGGAAGTTGTTAGAAAAGAAGATGGATTGTAGTTGGATCCAGAGCATCGAGCTCAGCAATCCACTTTCCAAGGGCGGTGCAAGTTTGAGGACGGGTCGCCCATTATATAGTACGTCTATCCCTGGTCCTATTGTCTCACAAAAGCTAACTTTGTGATCAGTCTAAACGGAGGATCGAGTAAGATAGACTCTCTGGGCTGGGAATGGAATCCTCTCAACGGAGCAAAACCGCTTAACATTGCCGACGGTCCACATTCTCACGTCCTCTTTGCCAACATGAACGGGTATGTTACCCTAAAGTCTCTTTGTATAGATATCTGCTCTAAACAAACACATCAGCAACCGACGTGCCGATTACGTTACTATGAACACTAAGGAGAAGAAGCTAAGATACTATCTTCACGCGGGCAAGGATGGGGACAGCTACAAGTTCAAATATGGAGGCGTGGTCGACACTGGGTCTATTAACTCCAAGAATATTCGCCTTGCAAACATCGATAGTGACGGAGTAGGTGTCTTTTTCTTTCCCTTTCCATATGGCTCTTCATGCTAAAACATTATATTAGTTCTGGGATGTTATTATACTCGGCAAAGTCGGCCGCGCAGAAATATATAAAAACCCGATAGGCGAAGGCAGCAGTCCATGGCACCGACTTGAAGATGCAGAGCCTTCAGGAATAGGACGTCCTCCGGCCGAGATCCAGTTGAGGGACATGAATAGGTAAGTTTTACCTTATAACCAGAAGCTCTTTCACCTTGGACATTTATTGACCTGGCTGCAGTGATGGAAAGGCAGATTATGTCTGGGCGGAACCAATTACCGGGCGTGTCAAGGTATGGCTTAACAATTACCCCAAACTGCCTGCTTGGCTCGAAGTCGGGGATGTCACTAAGGTTGCCGGCACCTCTGGAGCCAATGTCCAGTTCACAAGGCTGAGACCAAAGAAGAACTACCAGTATGTAGTCGTAGACCCTAATACGGGAGCTTTGGGGGCTTGGTTCAACCGACAGAGGGCCTGCGTTTGTGTTGAAGAGGACAAGCATGTGTCTGAGGATCTCCAATGTAGCTCTAAGGGACCAATCTGGTAACTGTAGAGAATATTGCACGCACGAAGTTTAGAAAATAATTGTATATTACTTTGAACTATCTGTTATAGCAGTCTAGGCTATTAACTTGACATCTATCTCAAAAGCACTACTATTTCAACCGTTGCAGCAATTAATTGCAGGGCACTATTAAAAGTCTCTAGTACCTCTTTAACCTCATCGTCAAGGCCTAGCATCTAAACGTGTATGGGGCTCGGAGTTTACAAGCACTTCCGTTTCCGAGATATCCAGCTGAACGTTTCATAATAGTCTAATTTTGATATGAAGTGAGAGTGGAAGAGAAGGGCTTTCACGGAACGACTTAGGAACGCAAAGCAGACAATGCTTTGGGTGACTTGCCCCTTATAGTCCAGCCGATTTAACGTAACTAGCCCCTGATAGGCAATATTGCCGCAGTGAGTGATGATACCCCGGCTGTAATGTTGCGGGGTAAAACGAACCAGATAAAGCTACTCCGTAATTGTCGATATTGTTCCAACCGTGGAGGTGGATTACATACCTAGATTGTTGCACTATTTTAGCTTCTTGTACTTGTAATGGATATGATAAGATGCAGGGCACACGGCTAAACCTGGTCATGGCGCACTTGAGTAGGGAGAAAGTCGGATCATTTGACCCGACCTGTGTCCCCTCGATGTCATATCAAACGAGGGGTTTCCGACGGTTCGGAACTCCATAGCTGAGCATGGGACACTAGAAAATTCCGGAGGAAAGCTTTGATCTGCGGGCAGCAGCTAAATAACATTTTTCTAACTATGTAATTAAGACTACATAAGCATAGCTCAAGAAAGTCTTCACGTACATGTGACTGATATCGCAGACTGCAATCAAACCCACCTTGTGCAAACTCTATAATCTAGCAAGCATATTGACAACACTCATCAAACGGGGAGCAGCCCAATCCAACCGCAACTCCCCACCACTCTATCGACAATATGGAGGCATGGCCAGCCAGCCTACAATACCCTTGGTAATAAATGGCTAGCAGGTGCATGGTTCTGAATCTTCCCCGGTTATCAGTCCCTTGACTGGCAATCAAGTCTGGTCATTTTCCTGCGCCAGCAAGAGTCAGTTGCAGGACGCCGTGCAAAATGCCCACAATACCTTCGGCGCTTGGTCCCGAACCAAAGTATCGAGGCGGCGCGATATCCTACTCAAAGCCGCCGATATAATGGAAAAACGACGCGACGAGCTTGGTGGATATATGCACCACGAGATAGGCGCCAACAAATTTTACCAAGACTTCATTCTGGGGCTGACGATCGAGGGATTAAAGGATACAGCCGGCAGGATATCTGGAGCTGTGCAAGGGACTGTGCCGGAGTCTACTCATGAAGGCATGAAGGCTGTAGTGCAGAAGAAGCCATATGGAGTCGTCCTTGGAATCGCTCCATGTTAAGATGATTCCTGGGTATTTATGCTGTAATTTGTGGTTTTGCTAATGCGGACCCTCTCAAGGAATGCTCCCTTTCATCTCGGGCTTCGACCTGTTCTTTTCGCCTTGGCCGCTGGCAACACTACAATTTCAAAGGGATCTGAGTTTACACCTCGCTGCTATTGGGCCATTGCTGATGTCTTGCGAGAGGCTGGCCTACCAGACGGATGCTTGAACTTGATCTTCCATTCACCTGCCAAGGCAGCCAGCACCATTGATACTTTGGTTTCGCATCCCTATGTCAAGAAGATCAATTTTACGGGAAGTACCAGAGTCGGGAGAATTATCTCTTCTATTGCTGGAAAGCACTTGAAGCCTGTTCTGATGGAGCTTGGTGGAAAGGCAAGTGCCATTGTACTCAAAGACGCTGACCTAGAACAAGCGGCTCTTCACTGCGCCCAAGGAGCCTTCATCAACGTAAGCGGCTCTCAATCCCCAGAGGCCAGGCTGGCGAGTGTTCTACTGACAAGCAGTTATACAGGCCGGCCAAATCTGCATGTCTACAGAACGTATTCTAGTCGATGAGTCCATCGCACCCGAGTTTCAGCAACGTCTTGTTGACGCGACAAGATTGCTCTTCGGTACCGCAGCTTCAGCTACTCGTAGCCGAGGACTTATCCAAGACGCTCTATCCAATGGCGCACTGCCACTTGAGATATTTGAGGATGGTCATGCCTATGAGACAGAGACAAAAATGAGACCTGTAGTCCTTGGCAATATCGACAAGAATATGGACTTGTATGCAACAGAGTCTTTCGGCCCAAGCGTTTCATTGTTTACTTTCAAGACTGAGGAGGAGGCTCTCGAATTAGCTAACGATACTGAATACGGTTTGACGGCCTCCATCTTTTCAAGGGATTTGCGAAAGGCATTCCAGCTGGCAGATGGATTGGAGTCAGGGGCCGTACATATAAACTCTATGACGGTTCATGACGAATACTCTCTCCCTCATGGTGGTGTAAAGAGTAGTGGATTCGGTCGCTTCAATGGCTATCAGGGTTTGGATGAGTTTCTTTATTATAACACCGTTACTTGGATGGAGTAACATCTCTATCGTTTGGGACCGTATTATCACGTTACCATTTGATCAGTAAAAGACTTTTTATCTGCGTCTGTAGTCGAGATTGTGAAATGGGATAAGCACGTCTCATTCTCTTTTGTGGATCCCGCCAAAGAAGTTCTGATACAAAATTGACGTTAGAACACTCCTAAAACACGACATTTTAGCAGAAAGGCTAGCTTCCCAAGGCCAGCCATACCACGTATTTGCCTGGCAGGAGCTTTGCTATATTCACAGGTCTAGGTCAGGCCCCAACAATATGCCTGAGAGTGGATTCTTAGTACGAGGGGGAGGTATTCTCGGCACTTGACTTGTTGACAGTAGAAACGCAATTTGCAATTTAATCAAATATCTAGTTCCTCTACTCTAAAAGCCCGCATCAACCTCGTCTACCGCATGCGAGTCTCCTGGAATCTCTCCATACTGTCGAATGGTGGCCATAACTTTTTCTATTATCTTTAATCGGCTTCCTGAATCGACAGCTTCAATACCTACAACAAACAACGGAAAGACAATACCATTGGCGGACCTTGAGTCTGCTTCAACTTCGGAAAGACTTTCCACAATATTCGTAACATGTGAACGAACGAGAGCAGATGTCCACGGTAAATCCTGTAATCGAGTGTAAAAGAGAAGAACCAGCGCAGACTCTATTGCTGTGGTGATATGATTCAAGTCTGTTCGGAGATCTGGTGCGGTGGATGGGAGAGTGGAAGGATTATGATTGTTCCCAAAGTTCACGTTGCTACATGAGCGACTGATCATCTTTTCAGCCTCCTCCACAAGTTCATCAAAGCGGCTCCTTGCTACTGTGAAAGGGACACCACTGCTTTGACCAGTCTCTGAATCGTCGTCTCCTACTGCAATCAGATCAGTTGGGGATGGTTTAATGTATCGTTGCTGTTTTATTCGGATCAACCACGCGACTAGCTTGAGTGGCGAGATTAGGGCCTCCGGAAACGCATACAACGGATGAACAGCCCATTGTTGATACGAAGAAGAGAGGCTCGTTGCACGTTCGTTGTCTCGTAGCTGAAGAAGAGACTCAGTTTGCTCGTCCATAATCGGTACGTAGCGTTTCAGAGAGCATTGAGCACATATGTCCAACCACCGAAATATTTGCATGATGGCCTGGTATCCAGGCATTTGGACGTTCTGCCATCTCGCATCAGAGAGAAGACATAGCGCAGCGGTCCTGCTGAGAGGCAGCATGTCTGCATATAAGGTGGGCTTGAGAAGATAGAGAAAAGAAGTGGTTCCGATTGTTGCGAGAAGTTCCTCAAATGTCCTGGGCTGTTGTTGAAACCGCAATGCTGCCAGAGCTTTGGACGCCTCCAGCATTAACGAAGTGACGAGCTGATTACCAGCACCAGCATAGTGGAATGCGGATAAGGCGAGAGATGCAAGCATCATTGGACGACTTCTAATGGCCACGGCAGGGATGTTGTCTTGGTATGGGTCATTGTATGTTTTGTCCAGCCTGGCATCATTTGGTTCCCAGCACAAGAACACTTGCAATGCTCGCTGTGTAAAGTAGTCCCATAAGATCTGATGAGTGGTTGAGTTGACAAGGTCTGTTTGCAGTTCTGGCCCAAGCCAGCTTGTTGGCGGTGGACGAATAATGATTGGAGAGACAACGCCTAGTGTCTGTGGCTCTGGCTCTTGAGGTAGGATCCCGCTTAATACGGAGTCAAAGTCCGAAGTCAAATTTGCATCCTGTCTTACTATAGCTTGGGTGTCGTCATCGCTGGCCGAGAGAATCCCGGTACCAGCACCGTAATCGCTACAGCCTGGGTCTGAAGACTCTTGGTCCAGGCAAGAGGAATTTGATGAGGGGCTTGAAGCATCCGTCTCTGGACTTGAACTTTTAGCAATTGGCGGTGAACCTGGAGATTCATCAGTACTCCAAAGGAAGATACGCCATTTCCTGTGTGAGGGGCAAAGAAACGGACGTACCAGCATCTTCACGACCCCGAGAATTCCGTCCCTTAACCAACGGGAGTGAATTATGAACGGTCTTGATCTTGAAAACTTGAAGACTACATGATTGCTTCTTCCTTTGGCATTGAGAACATCGAGGAATGATTTGATCGCACTTAAACCTAATTAACCTCACATGTTGCATTTCTCAATTAGTTAGTTGGCTGACTGGTGTACTCGCTTTTCGCTTAGCCTTTCTGCACTCAAGACAAGCGCCTTGCCTTCGAGTTTGGGGACTTTGACGAAACATTGCATTGCGTTATCAGCAGTGATGGAGACAGGTCAGGTCGCGATGCTTGATGTTCGGGCCGTGCACTTATAATGCGGCTAAGGGAAGTACCGTGAGATAAGATGATAGAGTGCAATGATAAGCCACATTACCGAACTAAGGTCTTATCTTTTGTTTGAAAAGTGCGGGGTAGTGCAGAGAAATAGAATGAACTATTTATTTTTAATTCTTTTTAAAATAATATATTTCCTAAGCTCAATTATTTTTCCAATACAGACTTAGAGCTAAGAAATAATATTATACCAAAGAAATTGCTGAGAGTATCAAGGAAAGTAATAATATTCTATAACATAATACCAGGTTTTAAGCTAAGTAGAGAGAATATCCATAGTTGGGTACCGGGTTACATCTTGCATTTTACATTCGATGAGCATTTATTCCTCACTCAAAAGCTTGTCATAGTGTAATACAGCCTGTCCCAAAGCCAATGCACCATCAGCGCAGTCTTCCTTATCACTCCACTCTTTGGCACAGTGACTGATTCCGTCGCGGGACCGAACAAATATCATAGCAGTGGGGACATTCAGAATAGTCATGAGAGAATCATGGCCACTCATACAAGTAATCTCCTTGCCCTTATCTCCACAGCCTCTTCTCGTGCAGTCTACCGCAGCTGGCGTGAAATCACCAGTTGGCAGCTCGATGACCTTGCGAATCTCAAATGCCAACCCGTGTTCTGCAGCCGTTTGCTGCACAAGTTGTTCCATTCCTTGGCACATTGTCATCAACTTCGCATCGTCGACATTGCCAATTAGATAGCAAATCTTGGCCGCTGATTGGATATTGCAAAAGCCGATTGGTCCGCTGTGAATGGCCGTTGGTGTTGCAAACCCTTCAAACTCATGAGCGAGCTCTTCAATACCCGCGATAACCTTGGCCGCCCCAACCAGGGCATCCTTCCGCCGGTTCATAGTGTATGTCGGTGCATGTCCATCCTCGCCTTGGAGATGAATTTCGAATCGGTAAACAGCTTGCCAGCCGCTCGTCCAGCCAATAGACTTTCCAGCCTTTTCCAGCTCTACACCTTGTTCGTTGTGTAGCTCGAAGTGTGCTGACAGTGGGAACCCACTGAAGGTGCTAGGCTCCTCACCAATATAGCCTATTCTCTTTAATTCTTCGCCCATAGTCACAGGTGGTCCGTCAAGACTACTAGACGCATGTACTTCCTCTACTGTGGCTTTCTCTGCCCACACAGTCGACGCTCCGAGGCTCGGCACGAAGCGCGCCCCTTCTTCGTTGGTCCAATTTACAACGGCAATTGGAACGTTGGTTGTGATATCATGCTCGTTCAAGCTGCGAAGCACCTCGAGTCCAGCTAGAACCTTTTATAAATTAGTCATGATCGATTGTCAACTTCTTTGTCGTTGTAGACGACTGGAACGACTGCATCTTGTCTTACCCCAAGGACCTAGACCGTGCCCATTAGTCTCAAGCCTGTCATTACGTGGTATTGTTCACTTACGCCATCAAACTTTCCACCCGTAAGTACGGTATCCAAATGACTGCCCATTGCAATTGGCGGGATGCTGTTATCTGCACCTGGGAGGATCGCAAATTGTGCACCAACCGTATTGACCTATAAATCTATGTTAACTCTATTGAGAGACTGAAAATGACAAGGCTTCCACCTTGTATGTTGCGCCAATAGCCCGCGCTTGGTCGCGAAACCAATCGCGCACTTTCTTGTCATTGTCATCCGCACAAAGTCGAGTCAGCCCACCTGGTGAAGGGGCGCTCCATTGTGAGGTATGATGAATGTCGTTCCTGGAACATATTAGTAAAATTCCTTGAGGTGGAGAAAGTAATGAGACAGATTCCACGAGATGGGATCTTTCAGCATCGTACCAAAGTCTGTCAGCATTAATAGAGAGCTGTTTGCGTTTGGCAAAGGCGGTCGTAGAAAAGGGTTGTCGTCTGGATCCAGTCAAGGGACATAGCATCCTGGTCGAGGAATATAAGGAAACTTGACTTTTCATTTCTCCTGAGTTTAATGGTGGTTTGAAAACTTGGAGACTGTGGTCGTCGGGCTCAAATATTAGTAACTGGCTTTTCTGAAAGCTATCTATACGCTACGCCTGTGGTCTTGTTATTACTAGTAAAAGTGTATTAACAAGATCAATATCAGGCTCTTTCCTAGTACCAGAGGCAGACTAACACTTTATAGGCAATTTTACCGCTATTGCAATCTAGGCTCCCCGTGCAAGATCAACACATCATCTAGCCACTGTAATTTATTCAGTTGAGAAAGCCAGGTCAAGATAGCTGTGGCTTGACTAATGCATTTTGGGAAGTTCTACCGCTAGAGAGATCGAGACTCTCAGCTGACAATGTTCAAGCTTTAGACTAAAGCCTTTTGGGTAATTCTACCGCAACTCATGTGCAAGGCCTTATCAGCACTCATACTAAAGCCCTTGTGGCATCTGCGAGGGGAAATCATACTTTTTGCTATGCTGTATATACAGTTTGGTCTATTGGCCTTAGTGACCCCTGCTAACTTGTTATCTCGCTTGTGTAATCTGGGGAAACACGCCGCCTTCTACAAGGGGACTTGAGCGCATACGCAAGCAAATGTGCGTGTTCTGCTGTTCCTAACTCAAACCCCGCGCGATAAATGCGCCACAATACAAAAGGTAAGCGGCACTGTATATCTCCTCAACCAATCGCAATTATTCCATAGCTTTGAAGCAATCTTGCGGGACAAATGCCTTTTCTACTTTAGTCTGTGAATGATATGGCAACAGATAATTAGAGGATTATCTTGATGAACGATGAAAATCAAGCACAGAAAGTAATACTTCTATGTATATTCCTCTTGGTATCTGTGAAACAGGAGTAAACGCCCCCAGATCCCCAGCATTCAACGTCCAAGACTCTCATTTGGTTGCTGTGTATACTACCACAGGGCCTCATATATCTCAATCCTTCGGCTTCTTCCACCTAGTGAATCCTCTGGAGACATCCATCAAGCCACCATGTCCATGGATATCTCCCATGCTAGGCCAGTGCGATGTTGAGCGCAAAGAGAGTGATGCAGAGTCTCCCCGACCTAATGGATAACTAGGAACGCTCAAAGCAAAACATGCTGCAGGCCGCCAGCAGGATATCGTCCTTATCCCTGCCCCAAGCGACGACCCAGACGATCCTCTCAACTGGTCCCCCCGGCGAAAGCTACTTACGACAGCTAGCTTAGGTGCTTATACTTTTGGAGTTGGCATACCATTGGCAGCTATCTATTCAATCCTTATACCAATCACCAAGGTGACTGAGCTGACCCTGGGAGATCTGAACGCTGGTAGGCCTCCTCAATTACCTTGTGTCATCCACTATGTGCTGACCCTATTCATGTGATGTAGGGACTGGCTACATGTTTTTACTCCTCGGATGGGGCTGTGTGTTCTGGCAGCCTTTGGCCATACAGTACGGCAAACGTCCGGTATACATCATCTCGACCGCTGCTACAATCGGCCTCATGATCTGGGCGCCGCATGTGTCAACAAATGGCCAGTGGATTGCTAATAAACTACTCCAAGGATTCTTCGCTTCGCCTGTCGAATCTCTCGTCGAAGTATCGCTCACAGACATGTATTTCACGCATGAACGAGGATATTATCTCGCTTTGTACGGCTTGTTCCTCTGCATGTCTCAATTCCTTGGCCCAGTTATCGCGGGCTTTATTGCAGAAGGCGCAGGGTGGCAATGGGTCCTGTATTGGTGCGCAATCGTCGCAGGCGCTGCACTCCTGGTCGTATACTTTTTCCTTGAGGAGACGAACTATACCCGCCATGTTCTCAACGGCCAAGTAGAGGCTATTACGGGAGAACCAAACCTGACGAACAGCAACCATGCAGGTGGAGAGAAGAAGAGTGATTCGGGCAGCGATAACCTGGAGCAGGCTCAGAACAGAGCAACAGATCTGAATGAGGTGGGCAATGCTCGATCTACACTCCAATCGTCAAGGACTTGGTATCAAAAGCTCCGATTATTCCAACCCGGACTATTTTCAAAGCCTAACTTGTTCTTCAAATTACTCCCTCGGCCCCTTTTTCTGTTGTCTTTTCCTGTAGTCTTCTACGCTGGGTTTGCATATGGATCCGCTCTAGGTAAGTATCCAACCGAGTCGGTATGCACTGCATCGATAATAAAGGATTACTGCTGACTCTCAATAGTTTGGTTCAATCTCTTGAACGGAACTGCCTCTCTGATATTATCATCGCCTCCTTATAACTTCAAGCCTAGCATGGTAGGCTTGTCGTACGTCAGCACATGGGTCGGCGTTGCAGTTGGTTTCATCTATACTGGGTCCTTTGGTACGTGGTT
The DNA here is from genome assembly GCA_033439405.1 of Fusarium sp. NFCCI 5145. NCBI lineage: Eukaryota > Fungi > Ascomycota > Sordariomycetes > Hypocreales > Nectriaceae > Fusarium > Fusarium sp. NFCCI 5145. Next base: position 243,609 of record JAWDHB010000087.1, on the reverse strand, counting down.
CATGACTCGAATGGCCCGCAGGAATAAGGGTCTCTTTGAACCTGAGCACCGACTTTGGCGCTATATTACATCCGCTGTCGTTTTTGCGGTCGGAATGATACTCTGGGGTACGTACATTATAACCCTAACCTTCGTCTTCCATGGAAGCTAATGACGCTTGGTTATTTACTATTTAGGTGTCGGTGCTGCGCAACATGTGCACTGGTTTGGCCTGGTAAGCATTGATTGCCTATTTCCCACTGGGGGCTGGATAATAAATGCATCACTCACTGATGCCATGATAGATCTTTGCGATGGGTCTCCTTGTCTTCACAATGGTTACCTCATTGCAGATTAGCGTGGCATATTGTATTGACTCCTATTGAGGCTTGGCAGGCGAAGCGATTGTCACTGGTAAGTTACAGGATAACAGGGGGAAAGACAAGACTCCAGACTACTAACAATAATCGCAGTAATGCTTGTCCGCAATACTATGTCATTCGCAGTGAGTTATGGGTACGTACAAGAGTTACGAAACAAGATATACAGAGTGCTAGAGTCTGACCAGCATACAGTATTACTCCTTGGGTAGAGAACATGGGGATACAGGATGCATTCATCGTAGCCGCTGTTGCAGGAGTTGTTCAGATCTTGCTATTCCTCATATTTGTGAAATGGGGAAAAAAGACTAGAGCACGAACCGCAGAACGGTATGGAAAGTATACTGCGGAGCTTATCACAGCTGGGCTTTCTCACTAATATTCCATATAATACTTTGAAGGACTATCTACGTGGAGAGGAGTACTAGAGCTACAGTGGCCGTTCCCACGAGCTAATCATCGTTGTTTGTAAATATATCATTTCCGTAATTCTGTTACTCAAGTTACTGTCTTGGATATTATCCTGAGATTCACGTTGTATGGACAGTGCTTTGGGATGTGTAATTTCCGCAGAGGTTATCCTGCCTAATTCGAGCCGGTCACGACCTTCTCCACGATGACGGGAATACATCTATTATCTAATGATGACTACCCTGCACTGACTGATACTGCAAACAAGGACGAGGTCTATGCTCGGAGCTACTCATTCTTGCCGTACTTCCATTTCTCACGCGCCTTGGGGAAAGGATTGTCTGTATTTCTTAACTTGCGAATTCAAGAGTTTCACAGTAATCCTTTCATATGCCTTCACTCTACACCGATACAAAGGTTTTCATCGCGAGCTTAACCTGGTTATGGTCAGAATGTTATCGCGTTGCAAGAACCGCTCTCTCACTCACCTCTTTAGCAGTGTCGTAGTCAAACATCCATTTATCAAAAGGCCGAGTGTTGAACGGTGCACTACCATCGCCTTCACCCATTGGCAAGTTTCTCTGATCATCCGTCAACTCAGATCCTGGAGGCTTTCCAGAGTTATAAAGCTGGTAGTTCCACGTCGAGCCGTTCTGAAGCCGTGTTACCCTGGGGATACGGATCTTCTCCCACACCTCGATAATGTCTTTCATTTCTTGTCCGCTCTCGGAGAGCAAGATGGACAAGGCGTCAATATCCTCGACGATAGAGCTGAACCCTTCGGCTAGGTTGGGCAGCATGGCGTGTGCTGAGTCTCCCAGAAGCACGAGTCTGTGTTTGGGGCTTGACCACGTATCCAGAGGTTCTAGTCTGGCCAGTCGCCAACGCGAGCAGTGCTCTACCATATCCGCCATTGCGGCGACTGTGGAATGGAATGAGGCAAAAAAGTCTCTGATAACTTGGTTATCGCTGGTCGCGTCGAAGAGCTTCTGTTCGCTGGATTCGCTGTCTTCAGGGCCGTGTTGAATCGAGAACATGATATTGAAGAGACCACGATGATGGTTGTATTTGCCAATGGCATATCCGCCATGACCAGCCCACATAATGCCATTTTCTGATTCTGGCTGTTCACATATAGACTTGGTCCTGTCGTTGTTGAGGAGCATGTCGGTAGACAGCTCAGTTGGGTAATGTGTAGACGGGGCTCGGATTACAGTGAGGCGGGCTGGATCGACATGCCCAAGTATCTGCGAGCGCAGACGAGAGGAGATCCCATCTGCTGCCAGGATCAAATCTGCAGTGATTTCAGTCCCATCTTTGCAAGTTGCGTAGGCAACATGATCGTCTTCGCGGACCGTGACGATATCGTTTCCAAAGTGCACTCTAGCTCCAGCCTTGCAAGCCTCATCATACAGAACAGTTTGCAACGCTTGGCGATCCGTGGACCACTCTGGAAAAGGGGAGTAGATTCCTGGATCGAGGCGATGCAAGATCTCATTCGTATTTCCGTTGCGAGTCTCGTGCTCTTTGATCGGGGCAGTCACTGCCTCAAATGCCTCACGCATCTCCCAACGATAAAAACACCTCACGCCGTTGGATCTCACGAATATTGCGCCGCTTGCGGTCGAGAGCGATTGTGATCTCTCGTACAGGTCGACCTCATGGCCATCGCGTGCGAGTCGACATGCTGCGGCTAATCCACCCAAGCCTCCGCCTGCGATAGCGATTCTGTACTTTTTCATGTCCATTGCTTAGGGGAGTGTGTCGTAGTTCAGGGAATGTTGAAGGGGGGTGATTGTGCAAAGTTCTACGTGGATGTTGAATGGGTTTTTGTTTCATGGCTTGAAATGATCAAAGCTTACGTCATGTAAGAAGAACTGTAATACAAGACAGAGCGCTGTAAGAGGTAACGTTAGGAGAAATAAGCATAAGCACTAGATGTCAGCCGTCTGTAGACTCAAGATCAATTATCCGAGATATCCGTCCAATATTAGTAAACTGCAAGCAGAACACCGCTCTGAATACCGCGGTGCTAGAGAAGTGAAATCAACGACTTTGAATGAAATGATACGTTGTGCACCAAATATCGTCTGATTAAATGCATTGTTATACTGTCTTAAACTACCCTATATACATAGTGGACGAGATTTTAATTCATCTCATTAGATAGGATATCAAAGAATTCTCGGACATGCTGAACATACAACTCAGGATGAGATACAGTAGGGAAGTGTCCACCGAACTCATGTCGTCTGAAGTAAACAGTATTCACAAGTCGTCCAGTCCACGATTCAGGCTGTATTTCATATCAGTTTTGGCTATTAGGTAACAACTTTCAGCATTACTTACAGCTAGTATATACTTTTTTAAGGCCGGGAAGGGTCCATTTATATTGCCAAACTGAACTACACCTGTAGGAATCTCGGTTCTTTTCATGCTATCAAAGATCCCGGGCTATTATACTTGTCAGTAGCTGTCTATAAATTGATAAACAGACTCTTAACAGTAATCGCACCTTGAGAGTTTCAGTGTAGGCCCGAAGACAGGCGTAGGGCTCCTGGATCCAGAGAAGGAGTGATGTGGTGATGATATGATCAAATGAGTACTTGTGCCCGTCGCTAGAGGCTTCCATAAGGTCCCAAATCCAGCCAGCGTGCCCGACTGGGCTGTCAGCAAATGAGTGGGACAAAAGGAGTGGTTTAGTTGCATGCATTGGAGCATATGCGAAATGCATAGTATTCCAGGCGTTCATTGCTTTGATGTACTCAGTCTCCTCTTCGGTCGTTTCCCCTCTATTCATTCTCTCTTGATCTTCAGGCGTTGGGTTCAACAGGAGGAAATCCGTGAAATGGCCAATAATGGAATCCCCAACTAGCTCCATCATATACAGCGCGATTACCAGACCAAGATCAGTGGAAATGACTCCGTACCTCTCGTAGCCAAGCTCTTTCATCATGGTATCGAAGGCCTTGGCCATTACCTTTGGATCAAGCCCAGCTGCATCAGGAGCAGGGCTGAAACCGAAACCCGGTAGATCTGGCGCAACGAGGTGGAAAGCATCCGATAAAGGTTTCATGATATTTGACCACAATAAGTGACTAGATGGCCAGCCGTGAAGGAGCAAAAGCGGCATGGCCTTGTTGTTAGGAGAACGAGAATGAACAAAATGGAGAGAGATTTCCGACTTGTAGTCTCCATTCCCACCAACGGTTATGGCATAGTGATCAAAATCATGATTGATCTGGTCTTGTACGGCTGACCAGTCGTAGCCTTGCGCCCAGTAACTGGCCAGCATTGACATTAAATCCTGAGGAGGGCCTTCAAGTGTCCATTGTGATGAGATTCCACGGGTAGAGCGGTAAGTTCGGGCTCTTTCTTTTGCAAAATCGAGAAGCTTCTGGTCGACGTCGATGGTGAACTTCTCTGGTACCTTGGAAATTGGAAATGAAAATCCAAGCTCTGGTGGTAGCAATGATTGCGACATTTTGTGGAATATGATAATTACTTGAGTCTATGCTTTGTATAATTGAGGAATAGGGAAGAAACATCTAACCTTGGGTTAGACATGAAATTTATGCGAAGTTGGAAGTCAGTCAGAAGACTTGCTTATGCGCAGTTTAAGTTAACAGCGGACTTGTCATGTTCTTCATTACAAATCGGAGCGCCACTTCTTACTTTTATACTCCTTTCAACACCCAGAAGGTGGCACTAGGAATCCTTAAGGATGCTGGATATCACACCATCTCACGTAAGACAATGGATATATCTGGTATTCCAAGAGATCACTGCCCATAATGGTAGTCTCAACTTGGCATAACATTACTGGCAATCCAGTATGTGCCATATCCTAGCTCCCATCCAATATTTGATTAAAACCTGGTCTCCGGCTGATTATGGATCCGAGGTGGTAATTGGTTCGTAGCAGGGGTATGATCATCGCCCGATTCTGTGCCAAGCTCTTGAGGGGTTCTGTCTACCCCATCCATCTCGTGCACAGTCATCATGTGCACAGGGGAGGACTGTCCGTAGCCCTGATCAACAGTTGAGTTGATGTTGTAAGAGTTGTATAGTGGATTAGATGTTGCTAGCGGTGGAGAGGGCTTATTGTGGTGATCCATAGACAAGCCACTGGGATAGTAAGGGACGACAGTGCTTGTTGAAGGGAAATATTCTACGCCATTTGTGAGAAACGCATCTGTGTAAACGTTATATGTTAGAGAAACACTTACGACCATCATAGCCCATAGGCGACTGACCTGTCTCAGAGGCTCTGTGCGGTTCGCCAGATTGGGCCTTCTCTTCAGTCTGCTTTCCCTTTCGTCGATACTTCAAACACATGCAAGCCAATAGACTAATGAGCATTATGCCAACTGCAGCAGATCCCACCGCAATGCCCACTATAGCTCCAGTACTCAAGCCAGCGCCATCGTTATTGGTCGCCGAGCTTGAAGGGGATGCTGTACTTGTAGCCGCACTCGACGATTTGCTGGAGGCATAGCCCTCGGGGTCCAAGAACGCTTGCCGATCTTCTTTGTTCTTCGATAGGACGGCCGGCAGAAGATTGCTGCTCGAGCAACCGTTGCTGCAAGGACTTATATCGCAACATCCCATGAAGGGCGGGTCGGTGTCTGGGCAAACCCACCAGACGCTTGACTTTCGTGAATCATCGCAGCTCTGCTTCTTCAAGTCGTCGGACTTATCGGCGGCAAAGCTGGCCGCTCGCAGGCCCCCGTCAAGACATAAGCCACTGCCATCGCGGCAGGGATCATGTGTGCAGCATCCGATGAATTCGTTGTCGCTACCTTCGCATATATAAAACTTGGAAGAGTCGGGACAGGTCAGGCTGAAATATTTGACTGCTTCGTAGTGAGCCATATTAAAGTGGTGCAGAAGGTAGGCCAAGAAAATACTGTGTCCAGGACATGATATTAATACAGGCTGAGATCCAAGAGGGCGCCTGCAGTGGGCCCAGCTGAACAGCCATGTTCCATTACAGCCCTGCCACTTTATAGCAGCATGTCACTAGTCCCAGACCGCAAGAGTCTGGACTTTTATTTGATTGCGAACTTGGCAAAGGACTACTTTCATTGGCTGGATGTCGAGTTGCTGTTAGGGGAGCTTATGCGCAATGGCCTCATACGCCGTAAAATAACGGAGGGGGGACTAATATTTGCTTGAGCAACTTTGGGTATACTGCTAGGTAGCCCTGCCGCCTTTTCAAATTACAAATAATCTTTGAGTCTCAAGTATTAGTCTCATACGTTACAAGGAAGCGTCAAGTATTATTGCAGTCAAATATTTAGTATCTTATAAAACGCTTTGATGTAAGGTGTAAATAGGGCTGGGCAACATAGTGAGTGACACGTGTAAAAGCAATGGTGGCGGTCAACGTAACACGGCATAATTATTTATGCTTGAAAGCTTATCAACAGTGCAGTGGCTGGCAATAGTGCGGACGCCTCGAGTATATGGTCGCAGATCCCTATCCAACACGGCTTCGCGTTTCAAGCCCTCTCGCACGTTCCTCTCAGCCACCAAACAACGGATCAGTCGGTGGAGATTGCTTGAATTGGCTCTCATGTCCCTTTTATGTAATGAACTTTAAGAACTAGATTGCCCATTAAATAAAGCTGATTTATCTTGTTCGTGTTTTCAAAGACTCTCGGTCCGTTCTCAGAAGGCCCGCTTTAACCCGCGAGTCAAGTTCCAAATATCTTGTGCACTATAAACCTAATAGTGAATAAAGTATAACAAGAGTACAGAAATCATCTGTAAAGGACGGATAGTACGTCTTTATTGACTTGAGGATAAATTCTCACAGGTACCCTATAAAATATAAAAAGAATACAAAACCCGAAGATAATGACAGTTTATTAACAATAATCTTATGTTGGGAAAGCATCATAGCTGATACTTCTAGCCCCGAGATATATGATACTTAAGCTGGAGTTCAAGAGTGCTACTTAGAGAAAAGAAGTTGAGGTACGAGAGTTCAAGACTCAAGTTCTGAAATATTTCTAGGGAGGGGTTTGGCAGGTGTTTCTGCCATCACACAAGCTGCAGGTCTCTCCGTTAGTGCAGCTGTCGGAAATCCAAGTACACGCTTCGAAGATTTGGGAATTTATCTTGCAAGTGCCTTGTTCACTCCAAACCGAGCACTCAGTCCAGTCTTCGAAATTCTCCAAGCTGGTACCATAGGTCTTGATGACCTCGCCACTCTCCGACACAGCTGTGGGTGGAAGGATGACCGTCAGTCGCAAAGTTTGTTTCATACGGATAACAGTCATGACTTACTGGAGATATCGAGCTGTTTGCCATTCTCGGTGACCCTGACTCTCCACTTGATTCGAGGCTCGTCGAGATCAGGGCAATCCCACTGATATACGTCCTCGTTATCCGCGAAGAATTCAGCTGCACGCTGATGGCAGACCTTCCGGCCCGTGTGCCACAGTTCCATAGTCATGACATCGTTCTGGAGAGGTTTGTTGACTTGGTAGGTACGTGCAGCAACGCATTGGGCATTGGTGGCTGCTGGAAAGGCAATCAGGCCAGCCAAGATGGCTTTGAGAACACGAGTGGAAACAATCATCTTTCTTAAGAGTGCAGGCGTTATTGTTTGTGATTGATAGAGTGAGATCTGTTTTGGGGAGGCTTGAGAGTCTAAAGGAAGTTCGGAAGATTACCTCCTAGCCACGATATATATACTCGTAAGGTGAGTCCTACGTTTATGCTTGACACTTCTTAGTAAGTCTCTGCTACTAAGTGTATGACATCACCAGTCACAGTTATAACTAAATCTCGTAGCACAATCGAGATCAGTAAATCATAGAATCGTACCATTATTTCCAAGACAAGAAAGTGATCAAGAGCCAAGACCACCAGATCGTGATCAGGATAGATAATGTACATGTCTCGACCTGACTTTCCCACGTACTCTATGATGTCCAAGCCTCAGTATCCTGTCGCTGCTATTGGCTAACGGGTAATTCGAAGGAATAAAGGATCCAGCACCTTGCGTTTTTCCTTGTTCAGTATGGAAGATCTTGGCTACATATATAGACTTTAAATAAAGAAGGTTAAAATTAGAGTTGTGGATTATCCGCCCGGAATGGAAATAGAGTCCCCTCTTGATATCATTAACTGATCCTCCTCCTACCATGTAACTCAAATATTCCTTACAATGCCAAGCTTCCTACGCTTCCTGTCGGGATTCCGTAGAATCATCATATGCTCAATCTGACGCCTACGGAAATATGATCCGCAAGAGCCAATAAGCTTAAAATTACACTGGTTCTAGATAACTCCGAGGTATTGGCCGATCTCACCTAAGACAGATCGACACAGTATGATTACAAGGATTACTGTGCATGAGGCGTAGTTCAACGGTCTCTTGATAAGATCCGTGATTAAGTAGGGAGAAGGTCAGCTTGTAGAATGCGTGGATGTTTCGCGGGGCAGTCCGGAATTCCGATCTGAGTGGAATCCGAGCCGCCCAATGACCAGAAAATGAAAGGAACAATTGCTCCGGGACGTAGGAGGACAGGGACTTGTGAGAAACGGCAAGAACTCGGCGCTTGAAAAAGATCCGTTCTAACGTTAGAATCTTGTCTGAGTAGTTTTGCAAAGCAGCCTTACAATGAGGCAACAAACCTTTATTACTTGGCGGAGTCCGTCAAAGTCTAGTTCAGACACCAATATTTGGGTAATAATAATAAAATAGAAAGGTTAGGATCTGGATATAGACCGCTGAAATGCCAGATACCTTGAAACAGTTTGCATATCTCGGTAATCGTCTCTCATTACACTGTGTTTGACACCTTGAATTTCCAACTTGCTAGTATGCCAGAGCTGTACGTAGCCATCTATAAACAGTTTGATTTGCTTGTTTCCTGTTTAACTAAGCCTGAATCTGCCCAGCGCACGCTCCATTATAATAATCCTTCCCGTCAGGAGACCCAAGATTAAGATTGGGGAGTCCTCGGGGACATTTAGTCGTGAAACAGGAAGGAGAATTGGTGTTTGTGTTACTGAAGATTTCGCATATACCACCGCCAACTCTGAAAAATACACAGTTGGATCTCGCGTAGCAAGATTGGCAGCACAGTGTCGGACCATTAGATCCACGCGCATCCGTTGTGCCGGAAAGCACTACATTGGAGGCTGACACTGATCCTCCTTCGACCTTGAAAGTATCGACATCGGCGCAAGGGTCAGCTGTAGCGGTGACAGTCTGAGTCAAAGTCGAGGTCGAGGTAGTGGTGTCAACCTTGGTCGAGACAGTAGTAGCAGTTTCTATCTGACTATCTGTTACGGTAGTGAGAGTACGGTCGGTTTGGGTGATTGTCGTGGTAGTAGTCTTGGTGGTTTCAGGAGCAGAGAGGGTTGGGCCAGCAACATAGCGGATAATGATGATGGTCCGCGTGATGACACGTCGGGGTCCGCCAAACTTGTATACCGTGCGGGTAACAGCTGGCTTATTCTTGGTCACGGTAGCAGTCTTAACGGCCGCGGGCTGGGTGGTAGTGAGGAAGCAAGCTGTGACGCGATTATAAGCATAAGTGTGCGATGAACGCTGAGAAGCGTCTTACAGCATGAGGTAGGCAACGGCTTCTTGGTTCTGCCAAAAGCCATCGTTCGCTTCTTCTTCTTTGCCCAACAAGTCGTCGTCTCCTGATACGGGACAAATGTAGTGGATGTAGAGGTGCTGTGCCAGTATTAGTTGGTTTGATAGCAAATGCACTTGTATCGGCTTACCTAGTAACAGTGTCGGTATCGGTGATTGTATCGGTTTCAGTCTTGGTGACCGTATCGAACTTGGTGGTAGTGGAACTATCAGTCAATGTGGTTGTGTCAATCTTGGTTGACGTAGCGGTAACAGTGACGGTTGGCGGAGTAGTACTGGTATCACTGATTAGCCCATCGCAATTGAAAGCCTTTCCCCTCGGGATTCATGTAATGGATGGAGCTACGTACGGCTTGCCAGTCTTTGTCGTGGTCTTGTAAATCTTTTTAGTTATTGGCGGCGGTGCAAGAGTCTTGGTGGTAACACTGGTAACGCAATTGGTACGAGTTGAGGTGATAGTTTTTGCTGGAAGCTGGCATGTTGCAATGTTTATGTAGCTCTGGGCTGAAGACATAAGATCATTAACAAGAGTGGAAGAATAGCTCGGTTCAATTGAGCCTTACCAAACAGTTGGCGACATTGATGGGCGTCGCGGCTTGAAGTGTATCTGCAGTATGATGGAAGGGAGTTCTTGCATTCTGGCGGCGCTAAGGCCGAGGCAGCAGTCGCAAAAAGAGCAACGACGTTCTGGAACTTCATGTTGAACAAGGAAATGGTATGACCTGTAAAACAACTACAGACTTCAATGGAGCTTCAGTATTTGTTTATATAGTAGTCCTTCAACTGAACGGTTACTTTCCCTCGTATGACAATTTTTCTTATTGGGAGTGTTTGGAGGCCATCCTGCTGACCTGTTATGCACGTTGGTCGGGGTTTAACTCATGGCACGGATACAGGCTCCAGGATTGTCCCGTGACGGTTAGCGTGTAAACTGTTGGTCTGCGGAGGAGCCTAACAGTTTTGTGTAGATCTGCCGCTGCTATCTGTTAGCAGCCAGCAAGCTCCAACAGACTCCGGATTCACCGATAAGATTACTCCCATAGCTGAAACTGGAACACATCACACACTATTGCCAATAGTTCCAAGCACTATTTACTCCAGCTGGAGGACCGAACATTCCGGACTTTTAAACAGCTCAGACAAGCATTAAAGAATTTTAAGCGAGGCCACGCTAACCCCGAGTTGATCTTATACCCCAGCTTATTTCCTCTGTTGCGCAGGGATAACATACGAGCTGGCAGTCGCCGACCAGTCCAGACACGTATACCCTGTATTTATTGACGGGAGGAACCAACACTCTTGGTGTTGCGATCGCCACGTAGTGTTGGCTTTCAGCTCGTGTTTTATTAGATGAGAGAGCGGCCAAGGCCGGGGTGCATTTACTAGCACTTTCTTTTGAAAGCGAGGAGCTAATTGTCCAGTTGAGCCACTGAGCTAGCCAGCCGTTTTCTAAATCTGTTAGCCATATTGTATTACAGCCTAGAGCTATAGCAATTGTGGCGCAAGATAAAGGTTCACTTAGTTACTACAGCTGCATTATTTGATACTTTATAGTGGAAGGAAAGGATAAAGCATTCTTTCTTGTCCAATTAATATAAATGATAGATTTTATCCTTTTCCATAATTAACTATCAATTGTGTATCTTTTATAATTTCTCAGGGCTTATCTACGGTGTCACGTGTTTGCGAAACAGAGAACAGCCTTGCATAAAATATATATCATCTTATCTCTTGCAAGTAAATGAAAGCATTGTCGTAAGGTGGCAAATTTTCGCCAGTCTTCACAAGTGCCTGAATTTTAAATCGAGCTCTCGAGGCAAATAGATTGTGGCCAATAGGGTAGCTGATTTCAATAACCCCATGCATTGGACTGGTATCTTCCCCGCAGCTTATAATTAATAATCCTCTCTAACAAAATTTGCTTTCGGTATTCGTTCATAATTAGACTACCCAAGATGCCTCCAGCTAATACGTTTACGGCTTGCAGGGCATGTCGGTAAGTCTCATTAATAGTTAGTTAATTATGGATACTTGACAGTAGATAATGGGTTCGCAGGCGCCTCAAACGGAGATGCTCAAGAGATACCCCTTCATGCCGACTTGTGAGTACTTGGGATAATTGAACGTTGAACGTTGGCAGAAATCGCTGACAGGGCCTCTCAGTGCATTCGACTAGGTAAAATATGTGAATATGGCACAGAAGAGACTGCTTTAGGCTCAGGAACCTATGTCGCCGGCTCAACAAGTCGGGAAACTATGTATCCTGCTGCAGAACTGGATATGCAACCTACAAACAATTTTCCGTCCTCGTATTTTCTAGACTCGGATCTGTTCCAACCACTCTCGAGAGATCATTTAACAAAACAAAACAGTCCATTTTTGATGGAGGAACAAAGAAGGCTTGCAAGCACTGGCGCCCTGGACGCTCTGGTTATTAACTACGAAAATACCATTCACCAGTGGCTTCCCATGCTTAGCATCAAGCGTTTACGAGATGAAGCCAGCAACCTAGCTCACTCAGATCAGGGAAACGTTAACATGCTCGTGTTTCTTGCCCTCGAGGCTCTTATGACCCAAGCTTTGGCCACAGCCAGTGACAATAACACATTACCACAAAGCAACCCTTCGTACCTCAAAGCTAAGAAGTACGAGTTTGCTGCAGAGACTGGAGGATCCATCAACATTCGACTGATACAGACCATTGTTCTGATAGCTCTGTACGAGTTCGGCCATAACATATATCCTGCCGCATACTTGACAGTAGGGCAAGCTGTCCGTCTAGCCACCATGGTTGGATTACACAGCCAAAAAGAGGCAAAGCAACTCTTTGTGGAGCCTGAAACGTGGACCCTATGCGAGGAGCAGCGACGAACATGGTGGGCGATTGCAATGCTCGACAGGTACTTGTCAATATCTGATCAAGTTTCTTTATCTAATTCTTCCAAGAGTTGTTGTAGCTGGCTCACCGGGACTACCGATGGCAGCTGCAGATCCGACTACGGACGAACTGCTTCCTTGCAGTGACGAAGACTGGAACGCGGGCAAAATAGGATTTAACGAAGCACTTTTCACACGAAACTTTTACTCTCCTTCCTCTATGGGCCATTTTGCAAAGACTTGCCAAGCAGTTCACATGCTCGGCAAAGTTCTTGGTCATATAAAAACACGAGCGAGGAATACAAATACAGCTGAACTGACTTCAGAAGCGCTGAAGCTGCACGAGATTCTGGAATTGTTAGAACAGTGCCTCGCGAGCGACCACGGCGACGACAACAGTCTGCATCCGGCAAAATCGCTGTGCAGTCTAGCTCGACTACTACTGTTCAATGAATATGCGTGCAACGAGCCTAACGCCAGTGAGCGACTGGCGGCTGAGGTTGAAATGCAGCAGATATCTCTGGCAGGCATACAACAGATTGCTTTCCAGATAATCCCAGACATAGCGAGACAACTCGTGCTGCCTAGCCAGCAACCATCTGGAGGGCCAAGGTACTCTCCTGTGCTAGCTGGCTGCTTGTATAATGCAGCAACAGAGTGCGCGTGGTTCATAAAGGAGAATCATGACGCAGAGAGGGTAGCTGGGCTACAATCTATTATCAAGGGACTTAAAGTACTACGATCTGAGTGGACTGTTTGCAGTAAGTGCCAATTTCTTGATCTTTTGTTTTTATTATTAACGATATCTAATCTCTTGCAGATAAATACCTCAGTTACCTAGAAGTTAATGACCTTGAGGGATGACACCACTTTTAGCTATGATATTGCCTGTCAACTCATTGGTGTGTGTATCAGCCACCTACTCGCATTCCCGCTCTGCCCGCTTTGGTAGAATCCTTAATTAGGAGCTATTCCCGCTCTGCCCGCCCCAACACTCACTCACATTCCCGCATTCCCGCTTAGACCCACTTGCGAGCGCCTATATGACACAATGCCGGAATTTTACACAGCTCAAGTCTTGTTGGTTTTGTCTATAAAAGCTGTAGATTATCCTCCCAGAATTCAGTTTCGTTTCCTCTTTATAACTATCTACTTACTCCTGTCTTTGATCTGACTGGTTATTATTCGTATTTCCCCTTGTCCCTACTATGCCTCAACTAGTTTGGCTCGTTACTGGATGCTCCTCCGGATTCGGACTTGAGTTCGTGCGCCAAATCCTCTCCAGAGGTGATAGCGTTATTGCAACAGCTCGAGACAGTGCCAGGATCGAGCAACTTGCAAATGAAGGGGCAGCCGTTCTTGAACTCGACGTCACACACTCACAAGATGCTATCAATCAAGCCATTAACCAAGCCATCACTATATATGGACACATAGATGTGTTGGTGAACAATGCTGGGTATGTAGCTGCTGGCTCTTGGGAGGATCTCAGGTATAGTTCTGATGACAAAGGATCTTCTTGATCGGCGTTGACACGTTTAGCTACGATGACTTTCTTGCTTCCTTTGAGACCAATGTTTTTGGGCCGATCAAGGTAACGCGGGCAATTCTTCCACATATGAGAGCGAGAAAGTCTGGAACCATGGTTTTCATAAGCTCTTTATCTGGTTGGGTCGGACACCAGTTTACAGGAGCTTACGCGGGATCCAAGTTTGCCCTCGAAGGTGAGATCTACTGCGCTGTCTTTGTGACCTATGCGCTAACAGAAAAACTAGGTGTAGTCGAAAGTCTTTATAGGGAAACAGAACCTCTTGGGCTTCGCACTATTCTTCTGGAACCTGGTCGATTCCGAACTTCTCTTCTGTCGGAAAGTCACTTGAAGTCGAAGAAGAGTCAGATTTCTGATTATGCTTCAGCCTCTGAGTTTCACAACAACTACCTACATGGTGAGGACATGAAGCAGCCAGGAAACCCAGAAGTATTCGTTGGCATCGCTATCGACCTCATCAGACAAGAAGGCTGTGCAGAGGGAAAGAAAATTCCATTTCGCTTGCCTGTTGGGAGTGATGTAGTGGCGGAAATGTCAGCTAAGATAACAGAGGTTCAAGCAGTATTGCAAGATTGGGATAGTATTATTACAAAGACAGATTATTAAATAATATTCTTTATTTCTTTTTTTAAAAGTTCTGAATTTTGTAATTGAGGGGGCCTATTGGATTAGTCAGCATTGATAGGGATTATAGCAAGGGGCCAAAGCTGCTGCCTTGTTATCGGACTAACCTTCTACCGAGCCGAAGTCTCTCCACTTTTCCAACAATTCACGCGTTTTATCCGTATCCGTAGATTCACCCTCAATCACCCTTTCGATCGTTCCTCTTCATCCAACCTCTTCGCCATGTCAACTCCACTCGACAACCATCCTCCTCCTTCATCAAAATATCCTCCCGCGCATCTTCTCGACTCGATCCGTCCGAAATCAACAATGCTCCGCAAGGGAAACCGATGCATCGCGCTACAGCCGTTATAAAATTCCGGATTATACCCACCAAGAGTGAGCGCAGTCTCCTTTTCGTGGAATACCCGGGGCGTGTAGTAGGGGCCTGACTCGGAACCTCGCAGTTCTACTGGAGTTTCGAGGCGACCTGGCAGTTCTACTGGAGGTCACAGGCACCCGCCAGCGAGGCCGGTATCTCCTTGTGGCTGTGTTGTTTGAAGTTCGTTTTTGCAGTATAGGGAAGTAAGCCCCGATCTGGTGTACTAACTATTAGGTGTTGTGCTATGGCGACTCCATCATGTATCGACATCAACCGAACAACAGCTATCATTGAGTGGCAGTGGGAGGGTACCACGCGTACCTTGGCCACCGCAGATCCCGATCACGACGCGATACGATTCACGTTGCAAGTCGACTTATCCAAGCACGACAGCCAATCTTGCGCGCATTTTGAGATCAGCATCCCCTTCAGATTCAAGGACAAACCAGCTGGGGCTGGGATATGCCTCCGCATCAACCCTTTCTTGATCAAATCCTTCAACTATTCCACGCTGTCGAACCCTTCCGATGCCGTTAAGCAGAAATTCGACTCGACCACATGTCTTCATCTGGAACTTGATAATACAATCACCGTTCTCGTTCCCAGCGACGTGAAGGAGCCGGTTACAGCAGCTCGAGCGCGCTCAGGCAAGGTTCTCGACTCCTTATACGAACTGTCCTGTGTAACTTCTCTGCGTATCTACATCCAAGAGTCCCTACTATCGCCTGACAAGCTCAAGTCCATTAGCGAAGCTGTGGAACAACGCCAAATTAAACCTTCCTCCGATCCCGATCACGATATCTCGCATCTGTTCAACGGCGATGGAGGAAAGGTTGCTACTATTGCTCCGCCTAAACCTCCATCGTATGAGAAAGCAACCAAGTTCCCACCCAACGCTCCGCCCAACCGTAAACGGCCCCGACAAGACAGCCAGCCTGATATATTTACCCAGTTCTGGGACAAGCTGAATAAGCTAGAGGCCAAGGTTGGAGAACTGCAAGCCGACAACGCCCAGCTAAGAGCTGAGAACGGGCAGCTTAAGGACAAGCTTGTACGCCTGGAGAAGAGGTGTGAAGGCTTGGAGGCGCAGGTAGCACGGTCCACAGCCAATGGGAATGATACAGAGGAAGCTATAATGATAGAAATACGAGACGATATTGACTCTCTGAATGGCAGAGTGACTTGCATCGAGAGTGGAAGAGATGAAGAGTTCAGTGAGCAAATAAAGGAAGAAATTTTTGATGAGTTAGCCAAGCGTATTTTGGGCGGATAAATTATTACGTTATATTATAATCATGACCTCGAACATTGAGCTGCTCTACTGACAGTTGTAGATGTGCGCCATTCCCTACTCTTCTATTGTTATATACCCCTGAATTGTCGCGTTCACCTATGTACTTTCCACACATTTCTATCTCAGCTTCCACTCGTTGGATGCGTCAGAGGTGTAAGTGACAGTCATCCAACACCTACACTCACATTGCATAAACAGCAGCAGTCTTGTCACCCGGCCTGGTCGAGTCAAAGAAGACGTTCTTACTGCTGGACATTTCACCTGAATCGAAGTCGGGAGTGGTTTGCTTGAGCTCAGTATCTTTTTTGCAGACCTGTAACATCAGTTAAGTCACATATTGGTGTGGCTTCCATAGCAATGACTTTGCTGTCTATTTCTATAAAACTACTGCTTTAAACTGCCTCCAACCAATTTGCTCAAGCGAAATAAAGTAGAGTAGACAAACCTGAGTCTATATCTCTCGGTGAGATATTACTAGTTTGTCGAATGCTGTACATGCTCTTTTCCAAGCTCGATGAGCAGGAAACAACCCTATCCTGGTCTAGGGAGGGCCACCGTTAGTGAAGCGGTTGCACACCGTTCCACTGTTCCCATAGGCAGTGCATGAACCGCTGCCGCCGCACTATAATTATTTAGTACTCGAACTATACTCAGAAGTATTTATCCTTGGAAACTTACGTCCGTCGGATAGTTCTTGCCAGCCCAATTCAAGGCACCGCAAGGAAAGTCTACAGCTGTTTTACCCTGCCATGTACGGCATACATTGGAACCTTGGATACATTGGCCCTGATCAAAGTCAGCAGTAAATCAAAAAGAACAGATTTGTCCACTCACTCCAGTACATCCATATGGAAGAAGACAGCCAGGGTTGCCGTCCCTCTTCATAGTAGAGGCACTGACAAGAGGTAGAAGAAGAAGAGTAAGAGGATGCATAATTCAGGTAAAGTTGTTTAGAGCTTTGAAGTAAAATAAAGAGCTGATAATTATTAGTAAAACTTCGAAGATATTGAAGGGGAAATAGACAGCATATATATAGCAGTAATATAGATAAAAATAAGTTATATGCATTATTAAATAAATTACTATTTCATTACATTGCAACTTGATTAAACTCATAAAAAAATACAATTTTTACTAAAGTTTAATAAATAAATTCTAAACCTTAACTATAATATTTTATAGTGCTAATTTGAATTTAAGTTATATACGAAGTAGTAATAGATTAAAGATCATATTTCTTTAATACTACGTAATAGACAATAAAAATACAATAATTATTCCATAACTTAGCTAAATACTTACTGGCTACTACTCTTCTAATTAAATTACGTTCTCTTCTCCTTTTAGCTAAATGCCTCAGTAATAAATAATACATCTGCTATAGCATAATTATTTCACTTATATATACCGTTTAGACAAGGAAGATGTCTTGCTTTTCTAACGTCCTTTCATTCACTTCAGCCTCTGCCTCGCCATCCATGAAACCGTGAGCATACGCGGAACACACGATTCGATAAACCTCTTTCCTATCACTGCTATCAGGATTTTGTTCCGTCTTCCGTAAAATCATCGGGATCTTGGCGCCATCTAAAACCACCACAACATCACCCTGCTGCACATGCGGACGCACTAGCAGAAACAATCCATCATCTGTCATTGCGAACATTAGATCCCTGTTGTATGGTGCGTAGCCAACAAATGTTAACTCGACATCACTTTCAGCTTGGCGATTTGCCTCGGGATTATGACTGAAGGCAGATTTAGAAAGTCGCCAGTTGTCACGGATCCTGTAGTTCTTCAAGCCACGGATAATTCCTCGACTAGAATCTTCCTGGTTGTGCATTTGGAGAGACGCGACTTCTGTATCATGTAGGCGACGTATTCCAGGCGGATGTGTGCAGTCTCTGAATATCGTCCGCAAGAATGCGCAAAAGGCTGTTTCTGTTTCGCCACTCGGCTTTTGTCTGCCAGAAGCTCTTACCATGGAGAAACGATCCTTGGGGTTCGAAGGCCCATGTTCACTGCCACCGATGTTTGGCTCATAGAATCGACTATTGGGGTTTCGCAAGGCCTCTCTGCCCAAGTACATCTCCATTAGATACCCTGCTTCCCTGTCTTGACTCCGAATAAATCGGTTCCAAGACCCTTTCCTGAGACAAGCTTCACTGAGCTCTTGTTTGTCCGGCCCTTCCGCGACAAAAACTCGTCTCTGCAGAATCGGCCCAATAATGCCTAGCTTCACACCTCTTAGGGCCAGCATGTCTTTTTGGGGTCCCAGCACACGACAAGGAGTCTCGCAGTATTGAGTACCAGCAGAAAATATACCACGCTGTGCGAAAAGAACCGGCACACAGGTCTCTGACTTTGCGTCGAACTCAGCTGCCCAGGAGGGAAGATATTCTGTGCCAGGAAGCTCAAGTGCCTTAGGGCCTCCCCAAAGCTCGAAGGGATTTTGGCAAATAATATCGAGATTCCCTGACTGGTTTATGAGAGACAAGGTCGCTTTCTTATACACCTCAACCAACGACTGGGTATAGTCGACCTCGATGCCATGATTTTCGGTTACTAGCCCAAGGAGCCCATAGATCTTATCTCTCAAATCCGTAGATTCCATGGTCCGAAAGCGTGTCAGTACGTCGAGGAAGCTTGATGTCTTGCCACTTTGGCTTAGTAAACGGCGCTGATCCTCAATGCGCTTTGCTGGCAGGAATATCTCACTGAAGTTCCTGTAGTAAGAGCTTGAATGGGTCGGATAATCCATATGGAAAGCGCTGATGTATGATTCGTCTCTGAAAAAGGTCGCCAAAGAATTCCATTCTAGCTCAGCTCTCCCACACATCAAAGTTACTCTCGGGGCTAGAGAAAGCTCAGGCATGACCCAAAGTCGACTCCATAGAGTTGGGCTTTGAAATAGAGCTGCCAACATTGTTTGCTCCTTCATACTAGCAGCATCGCGAGCTGTCCGATACCTATCTTGAGTAGCTTTGAGTGTTTGGCCATGTTTATGAATAAATCTATTCATTAATTCCATACCCTCTTCAACTCTTTGCTCTGCTTTCTCAATGGATCGGGCAGTATATAGTGGCCTCTCCAGGGGCCTTGCAGTAACGATTGGATCTAGCCAAGCTATATCTCTGTGGCATTTCGAGTATATATGCCGCATGAGAGCAACTTGCTGGCCGCGCTCCTCGATGTTTAATTGGTTGATGCAGATTGCATCTACCCAAAGAATCCTGGGCTCACGCTTGCGTCGGAGTGAGGTTAGAGCATAGTTTAGGCTTGGCGTAATAAAGAAGGTATTGCCGTCCAGGGAAATAGGTACTGAAAAGTCGGGTTGTCCCCAGACATAAGATAGTGCTTCATAGCATGGAATGACAGAAGCAGCATCAGGTCTTAGGCTTGCGTGTAGCAGCGTGCAGCTGAGGGCAGCCTTAGGGTCGGTAGAAGGATGAATGCTGAGCAGCCGAATTTCCTGGCGACTGCTGTCAAGACGCTTATAGACTGTCTTTGCTACTTCGCTATTGACAGGGTTACTCGAGAATTTGAGGAATTCCCCAGACGCCGATCTGTCTAACATTGCTCGACTATTCGATATTGAGCGAAATATCGGTCGGCTCGTCATACGCGCAATAAGGTTGTGTTTAAAGAGACAGGGTACTGAAAAAGCCAGCAGTTTACGGGTATTCCTTATATATAAGACGCGCCTTAGAATCATTATTTTCCTAAGTAGATATTAAGAAATAGGTTGAAGTATGTTGATAAATAGATACTAAATTATAGAGAACTATATTTATTAAAATAATCAAGAAATATTAGGAAAGTAAGCTTAACTAATTATGATGTCAACTATCTCTGCCCCTCCTTTCTGACAGCAAGGTTATTTTGCCTAAAGAAGTTTAAAGTCGATGCATAACTAACTATACTGCAACTGCAGTCTTGTCCCGAAACTTGGGTCATGACACTACTTGAGGAAAGAATAATATATAATTAGCTTTAATTAAATTATGGATAATTCTCTGCTAGGTTTTATTATTACCAGGATCAAAAACAGTATTCCACTCCTGATATAGTCCGTCTTGTGAGTCTAGATCCAGTGCAATAATAGGCACTGTTGATATGTTTGGTCCCATCACAGGTGTACGTACCAAAGTCGACTCTGCCCGAGTAGAAGAACCACCCAGGAGCGACGGAGGTTGCGAAAAGCCACTGTTCTGCATAGCTGTGAAACGCTCTGTGAATTGTCTTGCTTCTAAGCAAAAGTCAGATCGGACCATCCTGACGAGTAACAAATACTAACCTTCATCTGTGTCGAACTTGATATGTAACTGTTTTGAGCCTTGCTGAGATGGCATTATGTCAATTGAGTTGGACTCAATCCGTTTCCCAGGGTCTCTCGAGATACGTCGAGAACGAGGGTGCTTGACAGAAGCTTGTAGCTCGGTCAGGTTAATCTCATCATGTTCTCCAGCAGAAGTGCCGGACGATATGTAATAGGTGATGGTGTTGGTCATGGTGCCATCGCGCTCAGCCCTATGCCAAAACCGCACCATCTGTCTTCGGGCGACAATGCGACCATTAACCTTGAGCTCAACAGCGTCAAAGGCACCGCGAAGTTCTCTCTCGCGAAGTGTGGATTGAAACCTGTCGCAAGCTTCGTGATCTTTAAACTTGTACTTTGGATCAAGGCGGTATATATGGTAGCCTTCGCTGTCGACGACGGTGACGAGATGTTTCTTGAGGAACGAAACTTTCTTGGAGGACGGGTTGAGAGTCCAGGGTATAGACCCGTAGGGAACTGGAAGAGTCAGTAATGTATCTTCTCATGGGGGTATGGACAGCGTTACCGACGTGTGTGACGTGTATTGTACAATCGGCATTCTGATATTGTAAGATACGGGACTCGTCATCTCGGGCCATGATATGAAGCCTTCTCAGATGCAGTCGTCGGTGTTGTTGTGGTGCACTTTCCAACTCCCTAGTAAAGGTCAGTGGGTAAGCAACTATGCGCCACGATAACTTACAGCGTGGTCGGTGCATCTTCGTAACTAAGTGTCGATCGACCTGCAGTAGGACAACAGTTAGTCCATCACTCTTATTGTTTCCAAGTCCAGTTGTAAGATGTCAACAAAGCCAAATGGACGGCCATACGTTTGATGTTTGGGATCGGGTACTCGATAAGATCATCAACATCTTCATCGACCAGACCCAATTCCGACCAGCATGTTCTTAACTCGTAGTCAATACTTCGAAGCGTCTGCTCGGTCGCTTCCTTATCATCCGCGGTCTTGAGCTTCTCAAGCTTTTCGGTTATGTGTTGTAGATGCTCTGGCGCCACTTGGTATTTCGAGGGCGATAAGTACTGCGGTGTGTCTAATGGGGTATTGTTGTATGTTTCTGTTACTGCGGATGTATGGTCGTCGTCATCTAATAGAAGAGGAGGGTTTGGGGCGTTTCTGGCACTAAAGTAACCCTGTTAGCGGCATGGTCTCTGTTGAACAGACCAGGAATATTTACCTCAAAGACCTCAACCAACCGGGCACCAATATCTGAGTGTAATGCGCGTCGATGCGAGTCTTGTACTTTGCAAGTTTCTGGTTGTTCCTAAATGTCCAAACACCTCGGATAACACTCGTGACCACCGGATTCTTCTGAGGATTCACTTGCTGTTGAAGAAGATCTTTACACAACGTCAGTGTCTCCTCGATCTCGTGAAGATCATCCTCGTGCAGAATGTCTCCCGAAGGTAAAGACGAGACATCTGTCTGGAGAGCCTCTAGGTGGCGCTGCAGGCGCACGACAGCTTGGCGGAAGTCTCTTAGCTCTTGTGGGGCGTTCTTCAGGCGCTCGAAGCTCTCGATAACGGCGTCTGCCAGTTTAATGACCTGCAGCGCCAGCGAGACGATGGCTAAGATAGTCCCAGGGTCCATCTCTGTAGTAACATGTTGTAAGTCGTTGCAATAAGCGTGGGTCTGTGTGATGGGATTGTCCAAGTTAAAATCGTCGAGGGTCCGTGGGAAAATCAGGGGAGCGATCGTCTTGTCTCAGGACAGGGAGCCCATTTCTTGGTCACATTGTCACCTCCGTATTGTCTGCCTTGAAGCGGCAACCAATGCGGCGCCAATGCAGCCACTTTGTTGCACTTCTTATAATATCAACATCGATAGTCCAATATCTCACCCACGTTGTTATGTGGGGTTCTGTGATTCGATGGTTAAATATGTCAGCAAGGCGTTCCAGCCTCGATGTGGAACGACTGCGGCTGAGAATGCGAACGTAGGCAACCCCTGTCAGCCTCAGGCGGCTGAATGGATCAGTTAGTTAAATCAGGGACCCATTACCCTTCCAAACGTCGCTCATCATCTCTGTCATGCATCAACTTCACCATGGATCCCCATCCTACCCAGACCGAGTCCAACTCTAGGAAAAAGCCTAGAAGACGATGTCGCTTCTGGATTGACTATAATGAGGAAGTGAAACATTTAGTTGAGATCGACTATGTAAGTGTCCCAGCGCCGCCGCCCAACGTTGTCTAACGGCTGCTAATCCTTTTTTAGAGCACCCGTGAACGCGAAAAGCAAATCACAAAAATTGTTGATGATGGAGGCTTCAAGATTAGAGTCTTCTTTGTCGCTTCTTCTGGTTTCCTCGCATCTTCCTACAGTCTATTCTCCGTTGACATCTTGTCCATTGCTCTCTTCTATGTCTTCCCACCCTGCAACAGGCTTGGACAGGACCCTGGTCTTATCATCGATGAACTCACTCTGACCGGTACCATCTTGGGTATGCTCCTGATGGGCCATCTAGCGGATAGATCAGGGAGAAAGAAGTGGTATGGAGCCGAGTTGACAATCCTGATCGTAGCTACGATAGGCATGGTACAAGCTTCTGAAGGCTATACAGACGTCGAAAAGAGCTCAATGGACATCTATGCCTGGATAGCTTGGTGGAGATTTCTCCTCGGATTTGGTATAGGAGCAGAAGTAGGTCTTATTTCTATCTCAAAAACAAGATCATCAGCTGACAACCACTTCTAGTATCCTCTGTCAAGCATCATCACTGCCGAGTGGGCATCTACCGAGTCTAGGGGAATCATGCTCTCGGCAGTCTTTTCCATGCAATCAGTGGGGCGCCTCCTATCATATGCAGTCAGTCTTGGTGCCCTACGCGAGTCAAATATCGGGGACGATGCCGAATCAACACGACTAGCAATAGACAGGGTATGGCGATGGACCGTGGGAGTCGCACTCATCCCCGCAGCTATTGCCATAATACTTCGTCTAACCATCCCCGAAACTCCAAGATTCCATGCTGGTATCATGAAGGATTCACGCAAAGGTGTTTCCAACGCAATGAAGCTGTACGGTCGAAACAAGAATATCCAAGAAATTGGCACAGACACCGATCTTTCGACAGGTGGGCAAAGGGATGAAGATGAGCCGTGGTACACTTGGTATGGCAAAGCTTGGGAATATTTAACTGGACCGAAGAAGGGATGGAGACCTCTCGTTCTTATTTCTCTTCTGTGGGCCATTATGGATGTTCCCTGGTACGGATTGACAATGGACTTGAGCAATACCCTGGCCACATTGGTCCACGACCCAAGTTCCAGCATTCAGGTGATGCACCACTTTCGACGAGCTTCCGGAGATGGTGTCAATGGATGCGGTGATGATCCATGGAACAAAGACTCTTGGAACAAAGACAACACCATCTCCAACATGATCGAGCAGAACGCCCTCAGATCTATAGTTATTGTCTCTATCGGTTCACTGGTAGGCAGTATCGGGTCTATCGTCATCATCGACTTCTTCCGCAGAAAAGTCATCTTGATCACGACATTCCTAGCCATTACAATCCTCCTTGCTATTGCAGGAGGAACACTCCTTGGCCGTGAAGCTAGCGAGCCCCACTACGCCGCTGTCGTCTGTTACGGCATCCTACAGTTCTTCTTCAACTTGGGTCCCAACACTCTTATATTCGTGCTCGCGGCGGAGATATTCCCAACTACCTACAGAGGTACATTCAACGGCATAGCCGCAGCTTCAGGAAAGGTCGGTGCTGTCATAATCCGTGTCATTATCTTTGCTACGAGAAAGGGTGACAAGGAAAAAAGTCTTGGGATCAGGCTTCTCGCCCTTATGCCTCTGATGCTTATATCCGCATGGTTGTCTTGGTATCTACCCGATGTGCAGGTTGTCCCGAAGACTAAGCCTGAAGAGACAGTGTCTGAGCAGAACGGGACAGTTGATGGGAGCCTGCCTCCTGCGCCTATGCTTAATGGTGAAACTCCCCAGTCAGATGCTGTATCAGTGACTAATTCTGAAGGGGGCTCCTCGTCAGTTTCTAGGGTTGAAGACAGTAAGCGGACTCGGTTTCTGCAAAGACTGAAGAATATTCCCCTTGAGGATATTGCGCCGAATCCAAGTCGGGATCATGGGAATAGAAGACTTGAGAGAAGGACGGAAGGAACATCAGGAAGTTCAACCTAAGCATGGAAGGGTAAAAACTTGGTTTCTTTTATTTTCTTTTAGCCCTAATATAATATAGCTTCACCTCTCGCCTCGTTTTATTTATTGGCTTAGACTATAAGATGGCGCCTGGACAGGTAGAACAGGGAGATCAGTACAGCCAATCGTGACATGATTTAGCCGCCAACCATTCACCTTTCTCGGGTAGCCGACTGTCATCCTTGGCCCCCTCTCGCGTTGGTTGAAACAACAGAGCATATAAATTCCCATCTAAATCACTCTCAACCAAATTAAATACTTAAAATCCTCGACGTTTTACTCTTTTCTCGCCTGAGACATGCTTTGTGCTGTGTGCATGTCTATCTTTCTCCAAAGTGAAGACCGCGGGGCCTATCACCAAGATCGCGAGTCTGTCACGACTGCTGCCAAGAATGGCTGCCGGATCTGCCACTACATAGACAAAAAACTCCAAGGGAGAGATTCATTCCCGTCTCAATACGAACTCAAATGGGAAGCTGGAAGATTCAAAGTCAGGTTCTACTACCCGCTCCCTCAGTTGCCGATTGCGGGCTGGAATCAGCTTCGGAGAGTGTATGCTTATGTCCAGACCGTCGAAGAAGCCCCTGCAGGACACGATAGCTTCATCGCTTCTGTCACGGCTGACTTGAAGCCGGATCCGTGCAGAGTTCGAACTGACTTCCCTTCTTTGCGAAATATCCCGAATAGCACTGGTCACGAGGATGTCGCGAGGCTCGCCAAGTCTTGGTTGCAGGATTGCAAACAGAACCACAACCTTCAAGTTCTCCTCGAGACACGAGACTCAAAATCCTTTCCCCAACGCCTTATCTACGTTGGTCACGCAGATCTACCGCCGCGGCTAGTTCTTCGAGAAGAGGACCACGTGCAAGGTGGCTATGCCGCATTAAGCCACTGTTGGGGACAGGGGAAACAGAGAAAGTTGAGACTTTTGCGAATAGGAAGTATGGCTGTGAAACAGAAGAAGCCACTGATGCCTCTGTTTGAGATGCCCTCCTTCATAGTGTAGCATTTCAGCCTAGCTCCGTTTGGCAAAGGTTGGATACATAACCATACCGGACATGTGGCGTTCTGCGGTGTGAAGCTTGTGCTCAGATCTGCCCTGGTTTCTTGTGGATGGGCTTTTGCGGCTGAAGTCGGTCAAGTAACTTGGTGGGGACCTCGGTAAGGCTTGCACCCAACGTAGAATTCTTTCTTCTTCCTCCTGCTGAAATTCATGATTGTATTTAGCCTCCTCTGCCACTTTCCCATGAGGCTCTAAGAAATAGCCAAACAGCCCTGCAGCATTTCTAGACAGACTTAAGATGACATCTCTGAACTGATCGTAAAAGTAGGCATCTTTGATCCTTTTCCCCACTAATGCCCACTCTGACATTTATGAGAGGCCATCCAAGTCCAAGGCCTTTATTATTGGCACTGTGTCTGTCAAGTGCCATGTTTGTGGATCAGTCTTGAGTCTAGATGATGCTCCACCGCAGAGCCGCATTGGAAAGGGAGCAAGGAGGTAATCACCCCAGTGCCCAGTTTGCCACCAAGTAACACAAACCAGGTAGCTGTCTCACACATTGAGCTTGCAACCAACGAGGATTGCTTACGCGGCAAATATTTGCCGTCATGCAAACCAGGCTGCTTGAAATACCAGGCATCAACGCATAATTCCAGTTGTTCGATGTTCCAGGTGAGACAGCTATCCCTTGGGCTTATTCTTTTGGTTCTTAATGGATCCAGAAAGCCTCGCGGTGTAGGATTAGACCAAGACCTTCAGTTGGCGAAGCTAGTATGTCTCGATTTGATATCCAGAAGCCAGATCGCGCACGAGATCAATTTCAGGTCATGTTTCAATCACGAATGTCATGTCTTGATCTTCTCAGCTGGGCTTTGTGTTTCTTATTCCAAACCGCCACCAACATGTAAGATTCTCATGAGGCTCAAGGCTCATAATGACATAGTATCCAACTCAGCGTCCTTGTTCATCCTTTTGAAGACCTACCATTGACGTTCTGTAACCTTTGGTACAGTGGAAGAGTCCTGTTCCTATTCCCCCCAATTCTATCGACCTGAGCTACAGACGCATCACAACCTCTCTCTGCAGTAGCTAGATTTCACTCTTTGCCAGATGATTGGAACTCGGCCTACAGAATATGGAGGCGGGCTTCTGCCCAATCCGATTATACCCCAACCTACGACTGCCCCTTCCACGGAACTACTTCAACGCGGCTTGCTTAACCCTCGTTTTGCTGCCAACACAACCTGTGGCTACTACTCGCTCCCTGACGAAGGTAAGGTCGTCTATCATGTCTCTCACCAACTATGGCTCAATCAACATTCTAATGGATGATATGTGCTATCGCAGATGAATGGACTTCATGGTGCGGCGGCGGCCGGTTTTGCAAGACTATCGGGACGCATTTCGGCTGTTTCGATCCCATATATACAGATTGCCGTCCATCAACGTCGGAGTGTGATACGACAGATGAACGTCAACTCTGCTGGTTCGTAGCCATTCCGATTTCCTGATTCTGCCATAGCTGATGGGGATTAGCGCTGATTTTGGGTCCGAGTTTCCCGAATGCTGGGTAGGTATCAAGACGATGGGAGATGATGAACTTACCGCCTACTGGTGTGGAATAACAACCGGCCTATTCGAGGTCTACGAGTCGACTATCTTCACAGTCTCTGGGTCTGGAGCACATGATACAGACGTCATCATTTCAACTATATACAACGTCGTGACATCCGCGACGGATGATGTTGGGGTACCGGTATCTCGCGTCACTGTAACAGCGGGGGCAGGGGATGGAACTCGGAAGGCTACCAAGGATAGCCCTGATACGCATAGCAGCGCTGGAACACCTATTGGTGCTATAGTAGGAGGAGCTTTGGGAGGCCTTGCTCTTATTGTCCTAGTTGCTTTTGGTGTATGGTTCATGCGCCGTAAAAGATCTCAAAGTCCTCCAGTCACTGATCCCAGACCATCGACGACATACCAGCCTCAACCTGTCACTTACTATCAACAACAACCCGCCGCCTATGGTAGTCATCCTAAGGAGCTAGGGTATAGCCAGCCTTCCACCTTACCTACGTCCCCAGTTACGGAACTTCCTGCTACCGCTTCCGAGCCCAGGCCACTGTCGGAATTAAAATAATTTGGCTGTCCATTCTGGGTGTCTATACGGATGATGGTCTTCTTCAGTCTTCAATTAATATGTGCGGCTGCTATTGATATGATGGAATAGTTAATAATAGAGTAAGGGAATATATGAGATGGAATTGCAATAGTGTCCCTTTCATTTAGTTGCCTCAATGTGTCCTTAAGATTGGCATGTTCGAACGGGAATAATATTACTACGTTATTCCATTGGGCTCCGGCAAACGGTGAAAGTATAACTATAATCTCATTTGAATTTAACTACTTATTGGGTCTACAGCTTATTCGTATTTGGAAGTTCATGCGGGTGCTATCTTTATTGCCGTGCATGAGGGATATATTTCCTGAAGAAGAAGGTTTATAATCGTTTGCTGAGGTAAGAAAGCTCGCAAATTATTGGTGTATAATCCTGGTAATACTGGTCAACTGAGCTGAGGTGAGAAAGCTCGCAAACAATTGGTATATAATCCTGGTATGGCGGCATAGATAAGAGTATGCACTAGTATTACATGATGCGAGGGTGTGGTTTATAGCTCTTTACACAATGCAGTTATAGAATACTATCCACAGATGATGCAAAGTCTACAATTTGTCTCTATTCAGCAATGGAACTTTGGTATGTAGTCCGGGACTGCATCGTGGGTTTGTTGTTATCGCTCAGATAAGAGATTTGTGAATCCCTTTTATGATGACAGTTCGCAGGTATAAGAAGGAGCCATATTTCCGTGCAAACACAAGAAAACCATCTACACCATCAATTCAATCAAGCAAAAAGTCACCTCTCAATCCTACCTTATTGCCCAATATGCGCTTTTCAACGACATCTCTCAGCCTTGCCCTTCTTCCCAATGTTCTGGCCTGGGCAATCCTGCCTCAAAAGCTCAATCGTCGTGAAGCATTTGAGCTGACGGAGAGCCAGGACTCGGCTGGTGATGATGGATGGATCGTTCCGGCCAACCTAACCGTCGAGGACTCTGAGCCTGGGGATGACTGGATCCCCATGGCTGAGTACTTGGAGAGACAAGGCATTGCCCCTCTTGAACCCCTGGACGACGCTTCGAACTTTGAAGAACACATGGATCCGCTCCCATTGCCTCCTACCAAGAGAGATTTGTTTTCCAGGCGTGACCCTGACACCAGAGTCAACATTGGCAAGAAGCTGACCGACTATGGCTGTGACGCATCTATTCGCAAACCGATCTCGGAAGCCCTCAACGCACTCTGCAGTAATGGATTCTGCGACAGAAGTCGTAAGTACACCCGCAAGGTCAACTGGCTTGACAGCGGCTTCGGCTCTGGAATATCCAGACGGACGTTGGAGGTCTCTATCGAGGGTGACTACAGAGGCTCAAGGACCAAGGGAGCCGTAATCGAGGCCGCCAAGCGGGCAATCAACCCTGATACCACCAGCTCAGCGACTCGCCAGCAGAAGATCGACACTCCTACGTGTCTGAGATGGGGCATCTGCAAGATTGAGAAGTGCAAGATGTCAAAGTTTGGCGAATACATTTCCATTACGAAGCTGGTCGACTGGGACACCTTTGTCCAGATTAGAATTGGTGTTAAACTACACCAGACTAACAGTAAGTTATCATCATGACTTAGGCCATGGCTACCTTTACGAACAATGGAGTCTAATAAATGACATAGATCACTGTCTTGCCAGAGGAATTCTTAGTGCTGTTGGAGGTTCTATCTCAGGAATTGCTGGGGGGTTCTTTGGTGTTGCTGACGCGTTTATGCCTGATTGTTAGTCAGGGATCTATGTATCGGGACACAGCTTGGACTCCGGAGCAGCATGTGCTGTCTACTGATATTCTGGCGCTGTTGTCACGAAACTAGTTACACAGGAGTCTAATTACAAGGCTGCCCATATTATATCACAGTACCTAAACAATCGTTACTCTGCATACACTTCATGAGAAACACTGTTACAATCTAATTTACAGCCATCGAGCTTCATCACTTCCAAGTGGCTTTGGCATGATATCCTACGATGGCTCAGCCCCTTCAATCTTCACACTATGCTTAACGGCCCTCATTTCTCCAAAGCCCGTCTGGCGTGTCTCCAAGAATTCCTCAACATCAGAAGGTTTCTCATAATCGTCAACCTGGAATCCTGACTTGCCCGGGTATTGACCCATGCTCCGAAGGTATTTCATGACTCCACCCAAGGATACATCAACACGGTATGACCCTCCTTGGACATAGCGTCGATGCAAAGCTGCCATTACGCCTGAAGCCAGTAGATAACCACCAGCGTGGTCTAGCGCTTGACACGGCGTTGGGCGAGCTGCTTCACCAGCACCGTAATGCTCGGCCTCTGGAACATTCATACATGAGCATGTCTGGACAAGAGAGTCATAACCACGTGTCTCAGACCAAGGTCCCTTTGGCCCGAATGCAGACATGCAGCCGCAGATGATCCCTGGGCTCAGAGCTGCTACCTCATCCGGACCAAACCCCTTCGCGGCAAGACTACCAGGACGGAACCCCTGGATGAAGACATCACATGATCTGATGAGCTCTCTCAGTTTCTGACGGCCCTCGACATTATTGACATCGATATGGACAGTGCGCTTCCCTCGGCCAAGGTCGCAGTCTATACTTGGTAGATCTGGGAGTCCTGGAGATGTAACCCAGATGACATCAGCGCCGTGAGCAGCCAAGGTCTTGCCAGCCAAGGGTGTGGCGATTACTCGACTCATTTCTATGACCCGCAGACCTCGAAGGCATTTGTCGTTGCCTGGTGTAAGACGAGGGGATAGTCCCGCTGGTCCTGAAGCAATTCTTGTCAGGGTAACAGGGAAATCGTCAATAGCCTTGGATTGAGGTAGCATGTCCCATTGGCTGTATGACCGAAGTGCGTAAATGGCCAAACCACATTCCAGACCAGTAGACTCCAGGTCAATGCTCGCCCAGTCTTTCGTCTTGTTGGTCACGTCGCTGCGGCTGGCAGTCAATGGTAAGCCCAACAGCTCCAACGCTCCATGCCTGTGGTTTGGAAACGAGTCATGGATACGAACGTGTCCATCAGAGGTTTTATGTAGACCTCCGATAGCACCCCAAGGAGATGATGCCGGTTTTCCATCGAGCATGTAAAGCCTCTCAGACTTGAATTCGATGATAGAGTGCTTTTGACACACAGTTACTCTTGGCACGGGGCCTTTGTTTCTCATGGAATGAATAAGAGCCGCCAGCAATCCAGAAAGTGCTATCGTGCCTTGTGCGAGAGATCCAGTCTTGTAGGATGATGGGAGCCTTGGCCTTCCATCGTCACCTGGAAGTTCTAGAGAGTTTAGGGCACTTGGAGGAAGTGAAAGGCCGTTCCATATCTCGTGTACAATGTCACGAGAAAGAAATCTTGTGCGATCGAAGTCAGAGTTGGCAGTTGATGCAACGTGCTCATCGTCAGGAACCTCAATGCCCAAGAGCAGCGCATGCTGCTGTGTTCCCAAAGTATCTCTTTCACCAACGCTGCCTTGAGCCCACGGTCTCTTGATAGTGCATTTCCAGGCAAGAGCAGGTTCAAAGAACATATTGGTCAAGATGCCGTCGTTTTGAACATGGTACAAAGACTGGATGACGTCGTTGCCCAGGATATTTGCGTCCCTGACTCTTTTGTAGACAGCTTCGTCATCGAACATGATGTCGAAGGTAAGCTCAAATGGGCCTGAGTTCTTGGAGCGGATAATTCTAGCGAGCTCTTCCATCCTTGCCTTTCTTTTCGGAACCTCCTTTTTCTCTGTGGAGGGCTGTCAGTGGGATTCTAACAAAAGGTCCTCAATGTGCACGTACCGATAGGCGCGAGAGCATCATTCTCCAAACTTTTCAACCGCTCCTCAGATAAAGAACCCGCAAATGATGGACTAGCAGTCGAATCGATATTCTTTACTGTGATGGGGAAAAGCGACAAAGACTCGCCATCTTCAAGATCGACAAGATGGTACAAGCTGAATTTGAAAACCGCCCCGGCTTCCTGCTCATGTGGTGACAGTGGGCTAGCAAAGTTGCCGGTTGTCGCAATCTGACCAGGGTATGAGAAGTGTAGGATAGAAGCTCGTGCATTGTTGGCGATGGTGTAAGCCAAGTCTTGTGTTGGAGCAACAACTTCGCCCAGGACGGCAAGTTCATGAGGGTTCGCCAAGGCCTGCATCTCCAGTGGACCCATCACTCCATTCTTACCGTAGACGTGGTAAATAAGACGGCAGTTATCTGACTTGTCAAGCTCTGGGAAGAGGTTCTGCGTTTACTTGCGCACCCGCTCAAGGAAATCGTCTATCTGGCTGATAAGAATAGGGTCTCTGATACCGCCGATGAAGATAGCCCGATAGCCCAAGAAGGTGACGCCCTCGAGTTTCACCTGATACGGTGTCTCTAGAAACTCAGCCCCTGACACTCGGGTTGTTTTGTCAGTTATCTGCTCATACTTGGCATTTTAGAGGCTGAGAATACCACCCGGGCCAGGCAGACGGTCTGGGCGCGTCTTCTCGTACAGGGTGTGAGCTACGACAGACAAAGGTGTGCATCTCTCCTCAGGTGCTAATGGGGTAAGGTCGAAAGAATCGTAGCGAATTGTGGCAATCATGGAGCGTCCTTTAGGAATTGCGCAGATGCCACCACATTCCATGATTTTGCCCATATGCCAAGCTACGCCGCTTGAAATGCCTCTTGAGAGACAGAAGACAGCAAAAGGTGCAGGATCATAACATCTGCCGCCCAAAATTACGTCAGGGTTACTTTTCAAAGCTTCAATAAATCTAGGAATACAATTTTAGCACAAGTTGTTTCTGAATAGAGAGAAGGCTGACTTACGGCTCAGCACCCATCTGTGCCACAACATCTACAGCACCATCCACAACGTCCGAAGTAAGATCCTGCACAGGCCCACAAGGACCAACCTTATGGTTCTCAATCCTGGACTTGATAAAGTCCCGGTCCATGCCAGCATTGATCGTCGCGACTTTGAAGGGAAATCCGAGACGCTGTGATATGGAGGCAACAATGTCGAACATTTCCTGTACATGGCTGTTGCTACCATCTCCACCCACCGAGCCGATCAAGACTTTGATCTTATTATGGAAGCAGGCTGTGAGGATGGGTTCAAGATCACGAACGTATGAACCTCGTCCGCAGGTCATCTTATTCATTCCGAGCTTGTATGGTCCTCCATCAGTTGATCCGCTATCGACGATAATGGCTGCAGGCTGGAACTTTTGGATGCCGTACCAGAAATGCTCGACATTGTAACCGTAGCCAAGCATGGCGTTTGGCGTGAGAATGCTGAAATCGGGAACCTCCATATTGATGTTAAACAATGCTTAGGCTTCGACGTAATGGGATATGCAAGCAGTCGGGGTAAAATGTAATATCCAAAGGCTGTGAATCGGACTGCAATATCTGCTTAACGGTATAGCTGCGTCCTCGCTTGGTGAGCGGAGTCGATGCCGAGGATGGAAGAGTTGCTCGGTATGTTTGGATCAACCCCGAGACTGCCGCTAGACACAGGGTAAGTACCGTTTATTTCCGGACGGGTCCTACATCTCCTCCCCCGCGTTTCCTCTGTCTTCTGATTCGTGGAATCGTCATCCTTGTCTAATCTTATTCCTAGTCTAATCTGTAAACGGTAATCCGATCATCCCATCACGCTATATGTCTACTTGGTGACTTCGCATTACTGTCTATGGAAACACGCACAGTAATGAGGTGAGGGGAAGGCAGTCTTTGCGTCAGTTGACTCAGTCTGGGTAACCTCATTCAACAGCCGAGGAAACATTTGAATGTCGTACGGTACGCCTCAGTATACAACCCCTCTTTCTTCCTGGCAAGTTGCCTTTTGCTTCGTCACAAATCTTCTCAAAATTCCGATATGACTTCCTCACAAACAATGAAAGCCGTCCGCTACCACGGTCAAAATGACGTTCGACTGGAAGACGTGCCTATCCCAACTCTAGACGCCAACTCTGTCCGCATCTCCCCCAAGTTCTGCGGCATTTGTGGGACAGACGTCCACGAGTTCCTCGGTGGGAATAACCTGATTCCCAAGCCTGGCGCCCCGCACGGTATCACTGGCGAGACATCACCTCTCACTCTGGGCCACGAGTTCAGCGGCATCGTTGAAGAAGTCGGGAGCCAAGTCACTCGCTTAAAGAAAGGCGACCGTGTTTGCGTCCAGCCAATTATCTATGACAATGAATGCAGATCTTGCAAGCGGGGTCTCGTCAACTGCTGCGATAAAAACGGATTTATCGGGCTGAGTGGATGGGGCGGGGGTCTTTCTGAGACCACTACCGTTCCTCAAGATGCCGTCAAGAAGTTGCCTGACAATGTCTCTCTTGAGATTGGCGCCCTAGTCGAGCCCCTCGCGGTCGGATGGCACGCGACCAAGCTGTCTCCATATCAGGATGGTGATTCTGCCTTTGTTGTTGGTGGCGGGCCAATCGGTCTAGCCGTTGTGCAAGCACTTATCGGCCGAGGATGCAAGAACATCATCTTGAGTGAGGTCAGCTCGAAGCGACGCGAGTTTGCAAAGAAATTCGGCGCTCACCATGTTTTTGATCCAACCAAAGATGATGTTGTAGCCGAGGTCAAGAAGTTGACAGGGGGTTTAGGCGCTGACGTTGGGTTTGACGCGGCTGGATCACAGCATGCCATTGACGCAGCATTCGATTGTTTGAAGGCTAGGGCTGTACTTGTCAATATTGCTGTTTGGGAGAACAGAGCTCAGTTGAACATGAACCAGATTGTCTTCCGTGAGCGATCATACGTTGGCTGGTAAGTTAGTTCTGTCACAACCATTAAAGACGACTCTAACATTGGCTAGCGCGACATATAGTCTCGGTGATTTCGAGGAGGTCATTGATGCATTGTCAAGTGGTAAAATAAAGCCCGAAGCTATGATTACAAAGGTTATCAAGATGGACAAGGTGGTTGAGGAGGGCTTCCGCACACTTATTAATGACAAAGAAAACCACGTCAAGATTCTGGTCGATGTTAGTGCTGGAGTATAGTAGAGCTCTGTTTTTGTATTAGGAAGTCAATTCAAGCTCAATGCCTGATATGTTCAAGTACTAATACTAAGATCAATTAGCCTTTCTTTCTATCTAGACATCTCTATTTCATCCTTGTATCTGCTTATGCACCTCAACACTATTCATCTCACCTAACTGCAATTTTCCTGTTCTTTCCGGGGTTTACTCATTTCCTCGCGGCTATAAGGATAATATTGTAATAAAGGGAGGTGGAGTACATTTCCAACAGCCAATCTCACAAAAGATGTGCTGTCTGATCATGTTCCTCTATCCAACCACAATATGTTCGGAACACTACGGCTTGACCCATCAATAGCTGCAGGCCCTACCTTTGTTGAACGAGCCGATGGTGCTGCATTCAGTGCCCTGGGAAACAATGTTCCTCAACATGCAGCGTGCGATCAGTGCCGCCAGAAGAAGCTTCGATGCACCGGCAGCAAGACAGGATGCGACCGATGTCAAGCTAGCTTAACCGATTGCACTTATACGGGATTGCTTGAAGGCAATGGACGGCGAAGAGACCGTAAACGGAAGGCCTCGCAGAATGAATTGAGCAACGTTAGCGCACTATCATCTGAGCAGCACCCATCAGATGCTATGGAGACTATCGTTGTCGCCAGTACTTCAAACTCGTCGACCTTATCTCAGCCAGGTAATGATTCTGCCTCAGCACTCGTGACCAGCGTCGACGTCAACACTGGCAGTTCTTCAGATCCCTCGGCACATAACGATTCTCGCCCTCTGGATCCAGCTCTCCCAGACGATTCGAATGGCGCGCCCAACCCGAGTTATAACACGGTAGAAGAATTCGCATTCTTTGATTTGGACCCCTCCAGCTTTGACCGTAAGTTTATTTCTCTCTCTGTCTTTCTCGTATAAACATATTCCAACGGTGAGATGCGTTGCAGCTAAGTTCATTTTTAACAATAGCAAATGGCCATCCGAACTTGCCAGACTTTGACTTGTTAGCGTATGGTTTACCTGGCATCTCTTCACTCCGTGCCACACAGGCCGAGACTCGCAATTTCCCAGGGTCGGTTTCCAACCATTTCACTCCTACTTCGTCAGACATGCTAGCCAACCGCGTGCTTGGCCATCACATCGGCTCTGGGAGTAGTTGTACTGGCGGATGTCTCGCGATCCTCAAGTCACTGCTCGAGGACGTCGAGGCTCATATGCATGACATGAAGCCCTGCAAAGCAGATGCTGCTCTATCTTACCAGAAAAAGGCATGCGTTCAGTGCGACCAGGTAGTGCGCTGCAAGAGCTGCTACATCGATCCGGACGCACTAATGTTTCTGACCATGATCTTCGATAAGCTCATAATGCTCAGTAAAAAGATTCTTTGGTACACTAAGGAGGGTTCCAGTATAGAACAGCCACTGTTGGCGGGTGAATATGAGGTGGATCAACCAGACGAATGGGGCGGCATAGTGCAGCTTCTTACCGCGGCGCAGCTACGAAGGATCAAGCTGCTGGTAGATACTATCGAAAAAAGCCCGGCTATCGAGGGGAAGCACGCTCTGCGGATCATAATACGGAGTGTAAAAGACCAAGCAGCTGCACTTTTAGGGAGGATTAAACAGGCTCTATCCAAGGCCGTGGATGTGACATAGTAAAGTTGCACATTGGGGATGCTCCTAGCACGACAGAACTGAATAGGTAGTTTGCATGACCACAATATCGAGGTCGCTGACTTTGTTGGCTGGTTTGCAGAAATAGTCGGTGACTGGTCACTCCTGTTATCTCTGACTCTCTCCGCAATTTGGGGATCTACAGACTGGCTTCAACCAATCTGGCTACGTATGATTGGGTGTAAGCTGCAATTTCGGGCAATTGCCGCATTAGGAAGTAAACCGGCGTTATCACCAACACTCGTGTTAAGAATTATGGCAGGAAATGTAATAACCCATAGAGTCAAACAAGACACTTTGAGAAATCTATGAGCTTTCAGGTCATTTTCTGCTCGTGTCCTTTTAGGCTTGTACTCCGACAGTATAGGCAGCACACTATCTCAGCGAAACAATTAAGAGAATTCAGCTACTCTGGACCCCAGGTTGACCCATTAAAGTATAGTGGTTAAAGGTATTGTTCAGGAAACGACAGCAAAGTTGGAGATACACGTGAAGAGGTCACAAATGAAAAGGTCTATTACCTTGATATCGCGATAATTAGCGAAAGTGGCATGCTACACGACAAACCATCACAGAGAAACCGTACTACACAACCCAGCCAACAAGCGAAGGAAGTCAAGGAAAGGCAATTCAAATAGCATTCTTCAACGTAAATGCACAATTATTTATAGTTTTGATGCTAGTTAACTTTAGGCGAATGATGATCTTTGATTGCTGTTTAGTCATTCTAAGCTAGCAGGTCTTGAGGTGTGTTTTCGAGCCCCAGGGTCTTCAAGGTAAGATCCCATGTCTTGTCCTCCTTAACTTGATCGTAGGCATAATCTTTGAAGCCCACGACACCCGGAATCAGAGGCTGTGGCATAGCCTGGCGGCAATCCTCAAGGTATTTACCACCCTTCCCCTCCCATTCCTTGCCAACTGCAGCTAGAACTATAGTGGCTGCTCCTTGCTCGGGACTCTTCATCCAGTTGTGAATTGATGGGTTTTCCTCCATTTCCCTGCGTGTGATCTCAGGCAGGTGCTTCTGGAGGTTGGATATTACCCCGCCGGGCATCACACTAGTGGCGTGAAGACCCTGCGGCCCAAAAACACGATCTACATAATTAGACATGTAGATTTGGGCGAGCTTGCTTTGACCATATGCTTTGTGCGGGTCGTAAGCATCACACTCCTTCAACTGGAAGTCGTCAAAGACAATTTCCGCAGCGTGGTGACCGGAGCTAGACACGTTGACAAGTCTAGAGTTGAACTCCAGAGTGGACCCTTTCAGCAGGGCATCCTTGAGCAACCAGAAGAGGAGAAAGTGTCCAAGATAATTAACAGCCAATTGCTGTTCGAAGCCATCCTTGGTCTCAACCCGCGTGGGCGTGGCCATAATGCCTGCATTATTGATGAGCACGTTCAGCGTAGCCGACTTCTTCAAAAGTTCGGCTGCGCATTCACGAACAGAGGCCAAATCTTCGGTATCAAGACGTATCAAATCGACCCGTCCAGGATCCAAGAATGGGGAGCAGGCAGCTTTTCCTTTCTCAAGATCCCGCACTGCAAGGAAGAGGCGGGCGCCGGTAGAGGCAATAGCACGACCGATCTCGACGCCGATTCCTGCGGAAGTGCCGCTAATTAGGAAGACCTTGTCCTGCAAGGCTCCCTCGAGACCCTCGTCCCGAATAATTTGCAGTGCTGTTGGTCGATTATCAGCAGGTCCAGCGGTGTTCTTGTGAGAGTCGGCGTATTGAGACATGATGTATAAACTTGAAGTAGTCTTGGAATGAACGGGAACTAGCCAAATAAATATAACTTGATATTGTGCTGTTAATTGAAATTAGTTAAAGATTGCGAGATGATTGCTAGATATACCTTCTGCTCGGGCGTATCCTGCGTAATCCGAAATAGGCAAGATTCCGACATTGGTCAGACTGAACTCTATGCGCCATATACGCCGCTGATTTTCACTGCTACGGATACAGCTTTTTTAGGATAGCCTTTTCGTTTGGAAGATTCTCCCGAGTCGTAAATTATAGATGACAGTCCCGGACGGTACCTCCGAAACGCCAGGCAACCTTCGCAAAATATGTATAAGGCAGATCTTATCTCTAAACTTTGGGGCAGAAGGACTGTAATAAGGGTTACGGCCTTTTGTTTAGGAGCTCTGGACCAGTTGCTTGCGGTTTTGATATAGCTTTCGGCGATCTTAGTGTCGGTGAACAATACCTTTGCACCTGAGTGTATTGGGTTCTCCTGACGTGTTGCAGTTATTATAGTACCCCGCTGCGTCTCCTTAGGATACGCACGAGCTTGTAGTCTATACCCTAAAGAATTAATTGCGACCTTGGCATTTTCCTTGATATAGGTCCGGCAGAATCCCTGGGGATGAGAGCCAATCTCTACAAGAACATTCCTCGACTCTTTCCGGTCCAGGAGGCGCAAAATTGGGACAGGTGTTGGGTTCTGATGATAATCAGTTGGATATTACCTGTCAAGATCGTACAGCCAGGGACCTCTGGCATTAATTCAAAATTGTAACTTATCGGATGATTGTTATCGTTAGTTTGAGTTAAACATACACAGTATACGTGTTATGGTTGCTAAAACTGTATTGATGAGATCCCTAAGTCTTGTCTCGTTGGGATACCAGCCAGGTATTCGTCGATGCAACCCTCACGATTAAATATTCAATGCCAAGCCAATAGTCTGAGATTAAACCCATTCACGAGAACACACTTCTCGCGGATCACTCAGGATGGATAGGAATGAATTGAACTATTGTGTGATAACATCAAGCTATTATTTCCAAGCTCTTGTAATGCTCATTATTCCGGGTTGAGCCCAAGGTGAATTTACCTCTTTGGTATGGTCTAGATCTTTTATAGCAGCTGACCTTTTGTCTCAGGTGAGGAGTTATTGACTTGCCGTTTGCGTCACCCCTCATACCGTTTTTGTAGGGCGTGGAACCTTGGATAATTTAGATAGTTCCACAATCTTTACCGTTGTCGCGGACACTAGCGTTAGCCTCGAACGCCGTCATATGACTCCCATCACATATCGTCCCGCCTGCATGTTCGTGCGAGTCACATATGATCCCTGGAACCTTATCTGAGCCCATCACAGAATTTGCACCTCACATGGAATTACATATCAAGTTTAGGCAGTTATAATACGGACTAAGGGAGATGACCTGAGAAAAGAATAGTTCAATTTAACAAAGGCTGGTTTACGAATCCAGCATATAAGGAAAGGGTAATAAATTCGAGTACTATGTATTCATAATAACTAAAGTAACTTGAAAGAAAAGAAAAGAGAAAATAATCACATATTGCACCTTTCATAGTTTTTTCTTGGGCTCTCCACCCTCCTCTGTGGCAGGCTCTCCGCCTTCGGTGTCATCGTATTTGATAGACATGAACTGACCAGGGTAATACTTAGCAGCCCACATTTGCGCCAACATCTTCTGATCAATATCCTTCAGGTAGTAACTAATAGGAACTCCAGCAACACTTTCAGCAGCCTTCTTCAGGTAATCGTCCAGAGCCGTCATCATGGAATTGACGTCAAGAACCTTGTTCTTACTGTCTTCAATGACAGCCAAGGCACTCATAGCAGATTCGATAGTCTTTCCTTGCATCTCAGAGGCCTGGCCGCTGGTTCGCGCATCTTCGGCCAAAGACTGAAGCGATGCTTGCTCAGAAGCAACCGCGTTCTGAATACTGGCCACGGCTGCCATGTTGGACTCAGGATCGAACTTGGTAAACCTTTCGACGGTTTTGGAGACTTCACTGGCCACCATCGTGGGAATGACTCCCATAGAAAGGACTGCCACGTGGGATTGAACATTTTGCTGACTGAGAAGGTTGTTGACGTCGCTGGCAAACTTGGAGTCGACGCCTACTTTGCCACTCTTTTTGGCAAACCAACCACCCACGTCCATCGAGGCCTGCATCGATGCGGCAGCGGCAGTCATAGACTCTGAGGTAGACGTATGTGTCGTGCTGAGTATGTGGACCATACCAACAAAGCTCGATCCAAAGGTGGTGCCGGAGATAATAGAGAACTTTTGTTTGTCTTCCTGGCTTTCATTCATCGCACATTTCATCATGCTTGGGCCGCTAGTTGGGTCCAGCTTGCTGCCAGGAAATAGAGAATTCCACACTTTAATCGCCTTATCCACGTGCAAGACGAATGGGGCCACGATGGCTGCATTCTTGTGTGTGCAGCTCACAGACAGCACGAGAGTTCCCTCGATACCATGTTGGCTGACTTGACGACTGACTTGGCGTGAAGCTGCAGTCCCCATTTCCATGGACTTTTTGGCTCCGAAAACGCGGCCAACGGTTCCAGATACATACGAGGCGATTTGAGCGCTGTATGCAGCTGAACTTTGAGATTTTGAATCGAAAGAAAAGTACTGGACATTCATATCCATGGAGTCATTTCCCAGAGGCATATTCCTGATCTGACTGCGCAGATAATCCACAGGGCTCTCGATTTGCTTGTGAACCGAATGGATATTCTTTCGCTTTTCCATAATTTGGTGTTCAGCGGCCAATTTTGCTTTTTCGTAATCGCCAGCCGTTTTCTCGACAGCGACATTAATCTTTTCGAGCTCTTTGTCCAAGGCATCAGTGCCCACTCCAAGATTATTAAGTTCAGTCTTCGTCATGGTAAGACTGCGCTGGGATGCTATGAGAGAGTTGAGGTCATCCTGGGCGGCATCCACGGGTGCTTGAAGCGTTGCGATCTCAATGATGTTGTTGAGTGCTTGTTCGTCTACAACACTCATAAGAGTGAGACTAGGATCATAAGGGATGGAAGTAGGCATGATGAGAGATTAGTTCTGTCTATGATCAAATATGATATTCGAGATTGAAAGGCGAAAAGGTTGGCGAGATGGAAGTATGGAGGATAATGTCTAGAAAACAGAAATCCTGTTCACAGAACCAACTTTTGTTTCTCACTGAAAGAGCTACTCGAGCAGCACAAACTGAAAGTCGAGATCTCTCGCTACTATATACCTCAAACAAAGGAAGCACTTTCAGCCAGCCACAGGAAACGAGGCCAAGTCTAGACTTGAAACTTTAATTATAATAGTCAAGGAACGGATAATTAATAGACCTATTATAAGTGTATCCTAATTACTATAGCTACTATCCGTAGATTAGCATTTTATCTTTAGCTTGTATTAAAAAGGAATAGTCCTCCGTGCCAAAATCACCTTGTGACTTATAAAACCTTTATCGGGGTTTTTAGAGTAAGCGCTAGCGCTATTACAGATAGCTGAACTGTCTGAAGCAGGGGTGGGGAATCATTTCAGTACTGGAGCTCAGCCGCCAAGATGAACGCCATCGTGCCATCCTTGTCCCTGAGTTGCACGGCTGGACGGGACGGCATCTATCCGGTGTGCCACGCGGTATGCCATAACTATTTCAGCAGCGAACTAGCACTGGGGCTTGGGATTGATGAGCGGACTAGGCTTCGATAGTAAACAGTTATTTGAGGGAGCGAAGGGAACCCTTGATAGCCCGCATCAAATGCATTAAGGCCGTCTGGATCGGAAATGGAAAACCTAAATGAACGAAAAGAAACGAAAAAACAATAAATACCCGGTGATTTCTCACATGAAGCTCCCTTGAGTGAAATTTCGGATCGGAAGCTGGAAGAAAAACTTATTACTATTAGTACCTCTTAGCTCCACGCACAAGCTTCGACGAGCTATTCAACCAAGATGAGTAACCTTTTTCCAGATTTATCTTTTCAGTCATCCCCCAATTTTGTTTCGGATCGGTCAGATCTAACATTTTCCCTGGTAGTCTTTTTCCCGCTGAAGGAGATAAGGCCATTTGCACAGAACTGGTATTTGAACATCAACCTGGACCCCGTTACGCCAGGTGATGGTATTATAAAGAAAAAGATTGCAAAGCAGGATGAGCTTGGAAAGTTTTATACAGGACACAAATTCAAATGTTAGTGATGAGGAAATATCATAACTATATCTAACATTCTCTAACTACAAACATCGACAGAGGGCTTTAAGGCTGATGATGATTAAGTTGACCTGGAGCCAATAGCTCCCTACACCTCAGCAGCTATTAAAAAAGATGGAATTATCACTATAAAGCACGCAGGGCAGCCAATTCGATCTCAATATTGAATCCCAACGTCTTGTCTCCAATGAATGGGGCCCATTCATGACAACCGTCCTCAAATCAGCGAACGTTTCCATCAATCCCAATCGAAGCGAATGGCCATATCCACTTCTCCTTGTCCTTCTTGCTAAACTTCCTTGCCTCCTACCTTCTGGACTTGGCATGGGAGCTGTTCTTCTCTCCCAATTAACTGGTTGTATATAAGGATCTTGGCATTGTTGGCCG
This sequence comes from Fusarium sp. NFCCI 5145, assembly GCA_033439405.1. Classification (NCBI taxonomy): domain Eukaryota; kingdom Fungi; phylum Ascomycota; class Sordariomycetes; order Hypocreales; family Nectriaceae; genus Fusarium; species Fusarium sp. NFCCI 5145. The sequence continues at coordinate 200,829 of JAWDHB010000087.1, read as the reverse complement.
CCTTCTTTATCCCGGCTGGTTGTTTGCTTGGGCTCAGTAAGCGATAATTAACAGGCATTGACTTACAAGGTTCAGTAGCATATTTCAGCTATAATGATTATAGAGGACTGAGGTCGAAGAGAAGAAGGGGTGTGTGAGGAATTTGTACCAGATTTGATCCCAACTCGTTATCTCTGCCGTCAACGCAGCCACATTGAGCTGTTTGGGGTCTTATCAAGTTTGAGACTGTACCTTTGATCCGAGATGTTCCATCCCATGCCTGTGAAGATTTCAGCCAGCCAAAGATCACTTCCCCATCCTAATCAGCTCTCGTCAATCAGGCTGCTGAACAGATTCCAGATAAGAAGCATATTTCTAACCTTTCGGATGGCAGCCTTCTTACTATCAACTATTTGAGCTTTTTTGCCTGGAGATTGTTATCTAATGGAAGTATAACCTCAGCAAAGGAAACTAGCAACTATGATAGAAACATCGCAGCGGCCATTGTGTGTACCGCAGCTCTTTAAGTGCAAGAATTCTCCTGAAACATTGCAGATTTCAAGCTAAGTAGTTAGTAAGGACTTTAAAATAGGCATGGCCTAAAGAAGTACAAGAATAATAGTAATAGTAGCATATCTTTTAGCAAATTCCTCTTCTATTATTTAAAATAAATCTTTAATTGTATTTTTCTATTATTACGTAATTTATAATAATAGAAAAGCAAAGATAGCAGTGCACATAGGGTAGGTATTTACTAAAGTGGACTTCTTGTCTTATGAGCGACCTATTAGGGGCCGTTTAAGTTTACACAGCATCCCTGCTATTTACTCATAAGCCCCACGTCCTTGCTAATTTGTGCAATCGTGCATAAAGCGAGGTGCATAATCAATTATCAATGAAGGACAAGTGGAGGATAAGGTTATATTATTCCTTGTACAAAATATTTGATTCGCAACAGCTATCAATTTTTATTCCAATTTAAATAAGCCATTAGAAGTACTAGAGAGTCAGGGTCTGATCAGTTAGGAGTGCCATAATACCCTAATTGTCGCGTAATCAACTCTACCCATGGCCTGAGGATGAATCACGTGGCGGTCTGGTGTAAAGTAACACTGCAATGACTTTGCCAGCGCGTCAGACGGTACCTCTCGCTCCTGCGTCGACTGTGATCATGCCTGCAAAAGATAGTTCTTTAGTATGCGTCGATGAATCTTCTCCGTCCTGCCCAACTGGCTCTAGCACCGATAATCAGGCAGTTTCTACACTCGCGGGTCGGCCGAGAGCAAAGTACATCGACGTATAGCCAGACCTCAGTCTAGTCGTATCCACACAGCAAAGGAAATTCACGCGCTGATAAGGTAATCGGAGCTGGGGCAAATGTGTTTGTAGAGCACTGTAGCCAATTCACTTCACAAAATGGTATTTCCAGGGTTGCATTAAATCATCTGTATGTATTGAAGTACCAAGGCAGTCAAACACAGTTAAACTATCCTGTCAAGTTCTCTCGTATATAACTAACACTATAATAACAGCTGACAGGAATTGCAACTTAGATCTGCTTGAGTCTTCGGAGAAGGATGTGCAGAGCAATGTATGACATGGCTCCAGTGAAGCACAGTCCACTGATAACACCGAATCCCTTGAGGTACTTGGGCTTGTCGGCAGCAGGGAAAAGGTAAGCTCCATAGATCTGCGCCAAGTTACCCATAGCGTTGACAAACGCCAATGAGATAGCTCGGGTCTCGTTGGGCATGGCGCTGAAGGTAGTCGAGGCATAAGACAAGGACAGACCGTTGGAAGCCCAGAGCGCAGAAGCCATAATGACGAGCAGAGCGTATCGTGCCGTGAAGTTGTAGACAACGCAGATGATGATGGCACAGAGCATAGCCACAGTCATCCAACCGCACAGGATGGCGCCGCGCAAGTGGCTCTTCTTATCAGCGAGGAAGCCTGTGATGGCAGTGACGACAAAAGCGACGGCAAAGATGGGAATAGTCATGTACTGAGCCTTGGTAGCGGCGTAGCCCAGACCATTGACGAGAGTAGGGTAGAAGTAAGAGAGAGTGGAGGAACCGACAATGGCCTGAAAAAGAATTAGTTAGCTTAGAAGCATCAAATCGAGCCGACTCATAACTTACCATGTAACCAACAACAAAGAGCCAAGTGCGCCAGTTCATCATGCTGAGCTTGAAAGCTTGCCAGTGGCCCAGCTTGGGCTCATCCTCAGTCTGAACCTGCTGTCTGTCGCTCTGCAGTCTTCGGATAGCAAGCTTAATCTCAGCCTCGCTGAACTTGACCCTGGAAGTGTTTGCGGGAAAGTCAGGGAGGACGAAGTAGGCGATGATAGCAACTCCCATAGTGGCAGCGCCCTCGACGACAAACAGCCATCTCCAGCCAGCCTTTCCGTGAGCGTTGTGAAGACCGCTGGTGATGGAACCGGCTAACAGACCACCGAACGCTCCAGAAAGAATGGCAGCTGAGATGTAAACGGCGAACCGCTTACTCTGCTCTTCGCTCTTGTACCAAGAGGAAAGGAGAAGAAGAACACCAGGGGCAAACCCAGATTCGAGGGTTCCCATGAGAATTCGAAGTCCGATCAGTGATTCATAGTTGGGAGCGAAGGCCATTCCGATAGTGACACCACCCCAAACAAACATGATGCCAGGAAGATATCGACTCGGGCGGGTTCGGGTGAGGATCATGTTGGAGGGGACTTCGAAGAGAACGTAGCCGACGAAGAATACAACCAAAACAACAGAGTACTTGTTGGAATCGAGACCGAGGTCCTTGTCCATTCCGGCGATCTTGGCGTTACCGATGCTGTTGAAGTGATGGTTAGCCTTGTGAGACAAAGGGGTGAATGGCGAGTGGCAAGCTTACTTGGTTCTGTCCATGTATGACAGGAGGTACATGAGCCACATCATGGGGAGAATGTAGAGATCGATCTTGCGAACGAGCTTCTTCTCTTCCTCGCTGCCAGGGACATAGTCGTCAACCTCTGCAGCGACGACGTCCTTGGGATCAACGACATTGTCGTCATGCTCGTAAGACTGCTTGTTCTCCATCTTCTCCATCTGTTCGCAGTGTGTAGATAAGGATTGATCTGCTGAATTGGTGATGATGGGATAGTGAAGAGTGAGAGGGTTGATGAAGCGATTGAACAGGATGATATTGATGATACTTAAATAGAATCGATGTAAGTCTCTTCCATACAGCCGATGAACCGAATCAATGTCATTGCCAAGTTTGAGACTTGGAAATGACACTCAGCGCCCCCAGACCAAAATTTCCAGCCTAGACCATTCTAGTTGCGCGGAGACCCCAGATTCCCCTCAAAGATTCGACGCCCATTCCCGGATGAGGGCTGGGGAAGCTGGGCACGGGGACGCAAAAAACGAGTCAGTCGATGAGGGGGAACCGGATATTGCGGCTCGGGGTTGAGGTGCCGCGTCTCGGGGTCATCAGCTACGCGAGGCGCCTGGTATGTCACTGCGGTGGCGACGAGACCCGACACGACCGTATGGCAGTTTGTTATGGCAGTTCGATTGCGGCAATTTGTGGGTATCTTCTCCAACATTCAATCAATATTTAAGATTTCCCTTGTCGGCCTTGGTTGATTCCATTATTTGTGCAGCATTCACTCGATACATTAACACCTCTCTGCCTCTTTTTCTTATCCATTTAATCATCTCTCACAATCACTTCTCCTCACAAACACACACATCCCCAATTCTCCAACATGACCAACGCTGAGAACACAAATGGCGCTGCCAACGGACAGGGCCCCCTGAGCACTCTGCCCGGCCCCAACCACGACTACAGGGTATCTCTCCAAGACAAGGTCATTGCCAGTACGTGCATAAAAAAAAAACCACTTCCCCAGACAAAAACTAACGAATCTAGTCACCGGCGCTAACCAGGGCATTGGTCTCGGTATTGCCGAGGTCTGTCTTGCAAACGACGCCGCTTTCGTCTACAGTCTTGACATCTCAGAGCCCGCAGAGCACTTCCAAGAACTCCTCAAGCGATTCCCCGGAAAGCTGGGATTCCAGAAGTGTGATGTTACCGCTGAGGAGAGCGTGACTGCTGCCATTGATGCCATCATCGCTGAGAAGGGTCGATTCGATGGAATGGTCGCCAACGCCGGTGCTACCAAGCACCAGCCCGCTCTAGACTTCACCGCTGAGCAAGTTGAGAAGTTGTTCCGACTTAACGTATTTGGTGCCTGGAACTGTGCTACTGCTGCCGCCAGAGCCTTCATCAAGCTTGGTTGCAAGGGAAGCATTGTCTTCACTGCCAGTATGACTTCTTACCGACCCAACAGAGTGAGTCTATCCAAAACTACCACCTAGACGTCCAGCTAACCAGTGACAGGCTGCCCCATCAGCTCCCTACGGCGCAACAAAGGGTGCCGTGCGCAACATGACACACACACTAGCCATGGAGTGGCAACAATACGGCATCCGAGTCAACAGCATCTCCCCTGGATTCGTCAAGACTGCCCTCACATACTACGTCGAGACCTCTCCCGATTGGGACACTAAGATGAAGTACTACGGTGGTATGCCCCGATTGGCGCTACCCCAGGAGCTTGGTGGTGCTTATGTGTACTTGTTGAGCGAGACAGCGACTTACACAACGGGTATTGATATCCCTATAGCTGGTATTGTCGGTGCTTGGTAAAAGACTAGAGAGCATATAGATGTATATAAAATAGAACCATGCATTATGTTGTACAACCTTTAGTCTCAGCGAAGTATTGTGCGGTTTTAAGTGAGGAAATAAGTTTTATGCCCACACCGATCTGTCACATCGAGAAGGGATGGGGCTGTTAGATCAGATAGTTAGTTTCAGCTGACCTCTACAGCTGAATGCTTGTCTATTGGCCTTTCCTGAATCGGGTAGGGCCAGGAGATCGATCCCTTTTGTCTAACCTCTTCCACTCATAGAGGCTTGGGGTGAAGGACGAACGGTGGGACGAAACTATGGTAGCTCGGTTTGTAGACCTGTCAGATCGAATAGTAGTTATTTGCCTCCGCATAATTTGAGAAGCAAGAGGGTGTCGTTAGTGAAGGAATATGTTCATTATGAACATGTACAACAGAACAACGCTCTTACGAATAATCTATCAATTCATCACATATAGTACAAAGGCATGGGTACAAGTGCAAGCAAGACTTTGAGTTGGAAGTTAAACAGTTTGATACAGATACTAAGATTTTATTCGCTAGCTCATTTATAATTCTATACAGCCACTGGTGTCATAGAGGCTTGTTGTGTATCATAGTCCTCAATGATCTTAACCTTGGCAGCGGATGACGAGTTCCGCATAACTATTAGTATGATACGTCTCAAAAGAACAGAAGGAAATACTCACAGGATCAAACTCATATCCAAGCCATTCCTTCACCAGGCGCTTCGCAAGCTCAATTCCCACAACCCGTTGTCCCAAACACAACACTTGAGCATTGTTGCTCAGAACCGAACGCTCGACAGAAAAGCTATCGTGGGCTGTGACAGCTCTGATGCCGCGGACCTTGTTAGCCGCAATGGCAACACCAAGACCAGTTCCGCAGATCAACAAAGCTCGGTCTGCTTCACCCTTGGCGACCTTCTCAGCAGCAGCGATGGCAAAGGTTGGGTAGGCGGTCTTGTCCGATTCTGTTGAGGGGCCTGCGTCGACGACGGTTTCCACGCGTGGGTCGTTGAGAAGTTCTTTGGCGATGATGGATTTGTAGGGGAAGCCTGCATCGTCTCCACCGACGACAATACGAAGTCCAGGCATTTTGTGAAGATGAGGTGATACGAGAACAAATCGGGTGTGTGATTGATTCAATTCGTAAAGTTGGCAGATAACGACGCAGTCAGACCAAGTGGTAAGTTTTGTAAGTGACAATATATCTCAATAAAACCTCAATTGCCGTCTATCCTGCCCATTAATGCTTTTTTCCCTCCTGCAGCACCACTGAAACATAAGCATAATTAACTCACGACCTTGCGTCTCGGGGTAAGCCACTGCGCTTAGAGCCATCTCACTAGCTGGGGTTGGGGTTAGCGAGTTGCGGGGATTGCCTCGAGACGCGAAAGTGCGGAGATGATTCTGACAGGGGCTTGCCAAGGAACCATGCTTCCATAGTTTCGTCCTCGGATTTAGCGTGACTCTTTTGGTCAGACGAGTCAGCACAAGTAAATACACGGCATTGGACGCCTTTCCAACGTTGGATATTAAGTAAGAGCGGAACGACACTATCCAGGAAGCATACTACCTACCAAGCAAACAAGTTCAACAAGATGGCTGTCACGTGGCTACCCCAGAACAACAAGACCTACCAAATCCTCAAGGCAGCTGAGGAAGGGGGCTATGGAGTCGTCGCACCAATAGTCTACAATATTGAACACATCCTAGCCTTCATCCGCGCAGCCGAGGCTAAGCGCAGCCCACTCATCATCCAGGTCTTCCCCTGGGCCATCACATTCTCCAACGGTCTTCTCATCCACGCAGCTGCACACGCAGCACGGGAAGCCTCTGTTCCTGTCGCTATTCACCTGGACCACGCCCAAGATGAAGCAATCATCCGACATGCAGCGGACAACCTCCCATTTGACAGCATCATGGTTGACATGAGCCATTACGAAATGGAAGAGAACCTTGCCAAGACAAAGGAACTTGTTGCTTACTGCCATGCACGCGGTATTGCCACAGAGGCGGAACCGGGGCGGATTGAGGGTGGAGAGGATGGAATTGCAGACACCGCTGATTTGGAGGGTGCTTTGACAACCGAGGAGCAGGTCGAGGACTTTATTGCGACAGGGATCGATTTCTTGGCCCCTGCCTTTGGAAATGTCCACGGTGAATATGGCAAACGAGGCCCCGTCCTTGAGTTCGATCGGTATGTGAGCCCCTTTTCTGTGCACCTTTATCACGGATCTAACTTCTTCAGCCTCGAGAAAATCCGCTCAAAAGTCAACGGACGTGTCCGAGTTGTCCTCCACGGAACAAACGACTTCCCCGAAGATATAATGAAGGCGTGTATTAGTGGCGGCGTTTCAAAGGTCAATGTCAACAAGCTCGTCTTGGATGACTACCTCGTTCTCATGCAGGAACAAGCGTCTAAGCTCAGCTTGACAACGTTGATGGAACAGGGCGTGGAGAAGGCTCAGAAACTGACTGAGTGGCAAATGGATGTTTGTGGATCAACAGGAAAAGCAGCTTAGAGCATAAATACAAACTCATAGACCAAACACAGTTACCATAAAGGAAGTGATCAAACAAAGCTCGTCGTGATTCATGTGTACATTATTATTATCAGTATCAATCTGTTAAAATGCTTCTTGAGCCCCCTCTTGATCTGCCTTGGCCCACTCCATTCTCAAATCATCCCTCCACATCTTCATAGGCGCCCAGCTGACCCTCGCCTCACAAGCTTCCATCAACGAGATGACCTTCTCACGCTTCTCCGTATCTTGCAAGCAAAGTCCCGCGCCATAGAGGCACTGCGCCGATAGAATCTGACACCCCTGATCCTTCAAGTCCATCGCTATTCCACAGATGGTGTCCACAGCTTGGGTGAGAGTCTTTTGCATCCGAAGATACCCGTTGAAACCAGCTGGTATTGGACTATGCAGCGTGATCAGTATCTGCGCAAAGCTGAGGGCTTGCAATGCAGCTCCAAACTCTGGCGGATGGATCCAGACGCTCTGGAAAATCTCGGATGCTTCAGATGGTGCTGGAAGAGGCTCGTATTGCTCGCCAAGATGAGATTTCAGCTCATCTATCTTCTGTAGAAGATTGACCCTAGCGTGGCTCAAGTCCGTCTGCGTTGGACGATCCGACGGGGAGTCTGACGCAGCAGCGGAATTCGCATAGTAATTCACTGCTTGCGAGAGAAGATAGATAGCTCTATCCGCCAAGCCATGCTGATCAAGCTCACCAAGCTCCTGAACAGGAACCCAGAAACTGAAGCACGGCCTCTTCTCTCTAAACGCCGCCCAGATATCCTGTCGAAGCCAAGCCCACCAGATAGCCTGTCGAAGTCCACCAGAACCACCGTTCACGTTCTGAGATCGCTGGATCCAGAAGACACCTTTGAGATGTCTCTGCCAGTTTCCTCTCCCGTCCGATTCGTTGAGCATTTCGTACGAGGAGATGATTATCACTGTGGCGAGAAGTTCTTCTGAGTTGGTGTAGCTTGTGTAAGCCAGAGCTTCTTGTACGTAGCGAAGTGTTTCGTAGTAGTGTCGTATCGACTCGTTATCCGTTACGTCTGGGGTGGTCGGGTCATCCGAATGGGGGAGTTTTGAGTGATGGCGTGCAGAGAGAGCCAAGATGGCATTCATGAGTCCTGCGTCCCTAAGAGCCAGTCTTATAACATAAGTAGAGAACAGTCTCTTCGGGTTGAAAAGATCCAACCACAGAGCGCAACTCTCTGCAAAGTGACGTAAAAGACCAGCCTCATGGCTACTCAACGTCGTCGGTCTCACACCATCTTGCCAGATCGGACGCTCAGCTTCAGCAACTTGCGACAAGCGCGTCTGCAGGCTTCCAATATCAGGTGGTCTCTCCTCGCCTTCTCTCAGCGCTGGAGTCGGGGCAAGTGAGAAGCCGCTATCAGCCTGAGCAGCATCGTACGCGAGAAGATCCAACCATCGCGTCGAGGCAAAGTCGGCGGTCCAGAAAGATGAATCTGGTGACCATGTCGACGCAGGTACTGATACCGGTTTGGGCGCTACATCGAGGAGAGATATGTCGTTTGCGCAGAGTGAGGATGGTTGGATGCTAGGGGCCACGGCGTGGTGAGGACTTGGCAAGCCCAGGGTTGGAGAGGGTGAATCTTGATCTTGAAGCCATCCTTGTTGATCTCCAGATGGCTCCGACTCGTCAATGCTTGTCAAGGAGGACTGCGCGTCGGAGGGTTGGGGATAGACGCAGTCGCGTGAGCGCGTCATGCAAGGTCCACAGACAGGACGTCTCTCTACCAGTTGTCAGTGAGTAGGTAGTTCTTTACTGAGCATGGGCACCCGCCAGGAAGAGAGATGTGGGTATCCTCACCATCGCATTTCTTGTGTCGCTTCCGACATGTCAAACTGTCTCAGTCAGACTCAACCTCAACCTCAACCACTAATGCCATAGAAATAGAAATACAACACTGACCAACCAGTTTTAGTACGCAGTCCTCGGCTCCGTGACTTGCGAGGTCTCTTCCTCAATCGCTTCTGAGCATCTGCATCTGTATCCATCCTGATTAACTTTTTGGTGGAGGTGACGTGACGCGAGACGCAACAAATGTTTTTGCCTGGGAATTGCGCGGTTACCCCGAAGCGAGGAGATTTCAATCCGATGTTTAGCCAAGACAAACTAAACCAGGCCGGTTGGGTTAGTGTTGCATCGGCATTACCATCGGCTCTGCGGCTCAATGCGGGGGAGCATGGAATGGAGGGAGAGTCAGGGTGAACTGGCGCGTCTCGAGGTTATATACCTTAACGGGCTACCCTGGAGAAGTCTTTGTTCTGGAAAATGCCCAGAAGAGGCAAGCCGATCAGGCACGTAGCGCACTGCAGGCCGAGACTTTAGCTGGTGCAAGCTCCATATAACCATGCTGTAATACTTTAATAGAGCTATTCATCATCACTATCACCAATACTTTTCATTCAGTTCACTTTGTCTTATTTTGCAGAGATCTCAATTTCATCACAATGGCACCAAAGCATTACTTTTCAGAGGCAGCTGCCAATTCTTTGGTTCCTCGAGCACTGCGCTCTCTTGTCGCTGCAAACCCCCACCTCATCCTTAATGAGCCCGAGCGCGTTGTAGCCAACGGCCATCATGACCCCTCCAAAGTCGCCATCATCAGCGGTGGCGGTTCAGGACATGAGCCTTCATGGAGTGGCTTTGTTGGCGAGGGTCTACTATCTGCAGTAGCATGTGGTGATATTTTTGCATCACCAAGCACGAAACAGATCTTGGCTGCTAGGAGACTTGCACCTTCGACCAAGGGAACAATCTTTCTTATCACCAATTACACTGGAGACAGACTTCACTTTGGCCTTGCTGCTGAGAGGTCAAAGGCGGATGGATCTGGCGAGGATTACCTCGTTCTACCCGCGACAGACGATGTTTCTATTGGAAGAAGCAGATCTGAGCGTGTTGGGAGGAGAGGAATGCCTGGTCACGTATTCAGTAAGTCAACAAAAGGTCCATTAATCCCGAGTGTACTAACAGATCATAGCAATGAAGACCCTTTGTGCCGCCGCCGCAGAAGACTGGTCCTTCGAACAATGCGTGTCCCTCGGCCGAGCCGTAAACGATCACACCGTCTCGATCGGTTCATCCCTCGATCACTGTCACGTCCCAGGTCGACAATACCAGAAGATCTCTGACGATATCTGCGTCATCGGAGCTGGCATCCACAACGAGCCTGGCCAACAGCTTGTCTCTCCTTTCCCATCGGTCGAGGAAGTCATCAAGTCTTTGCTAGATCTACTGCTCAACCAGAGCGACAAGGAAAGGGCGTTCTGTAAATTTGGTGCTGATGATGAGACTCTACTACTGGTCAACAACTACGGCGGTCTTTCAAATCTCGAGCTCGGTGCGTTGGTTGACGAGGTTCAACAACAGCTGAGCTCGACGTGGAATATCAAGCCCGTTCGATGCCTATCAGGATCCTTCGAAACTTCTCTGAATGCTCCCGGATTCTCCATCTCACTCTGCAACATCACAGGAGCTGCAAACAAGTGTCAATCGACAGCATCCACATTACTCGAGCTTTTCGACCGACCTACGACAGCTGTGTCTTGGCCCAACCTTGTTAGACCTTCTTCAAAGCTGACGGCTACCGCTCAACAAAATGGAAATGGCCACGTTAGCGAAAAGGCTTCTGCTGCTTCGGCCAAAAAGTACGATGCGATGGATTCCTCACTACTTGAGGCTTGTATCCGAACAGCCTGCGAAAAGGCCATCGTGGCTGAGCCAAAGCTCACTGAATGGGATATGATGATGGGTGATGGAGACTGTGGCGAAGCTGTCAAGGGACTTTGCGAGTCTCTAATTACCAAGCTCGGAGAGGGTGTCGCCTCCTCTGGCTCTGTCGTGTCGTTCCTCGACTCCATCACCGATACCGTCGATGACATGGGTGGAACTCTCGGCGCCATCTTCGGCATTCTTCTCACAGCTTTCAACAACGCCCTTAAGCGCGAGTTCACAGATAGCCAGGTTGGAAAGGCCGCTACTGCAGAGACGTACGCCAAGGTTCTCAACACGGCTGTTGAGTCTCTCAAGACATGCACGACAGCGAGAGAAGGAGACCGCACAGTTATGGATGTTCTGATCCCCTTTACCGATGAGTTCGTCAAGACGACGAGCTTTCAGTCTGCGGTTATGAAGGCACAGGAGAAGGCGGCAGCCACGGCGTATCTGAGACCGAAGCTTGGAAGGGCTTTGTATGTTGGTGAGGCGAGTGAGCAGCAGGTCCCTGATCCTGGAGCTTGGGCGTTGTATGAGATGCTATCTGGTATGCAAGAAGCTTTAAATAGGATTTAAAGAAACAAATCAGTTGAATAGAAATGCATTTACAAGATGAACCATTCCTTCAAAATCACTCCTATCTATTCCCGGGATATTAAAAACAACCCAGAGAAAGCACAAACTACATAAGTTCTCATCTATGACATTTAAACCATAATTGCGCAATAAATCCGAGAAGTCATCCGAGATATCAACCCATCCGCCAACCGGGTATCAACAGCGTTACCATTAGTGTCTTGAGGCAAGCCCCCTGGTTCTTTCCCCCTTGAAGCATATGCCTAGAGCGTGGAGCCGTTTACTCCAACAGCCATGTAAGACAAAGAATTATCTCAAAAAGCCTAAGCCGGATTAATAAACCACTATCTTATTAGTTAAGAGCATGTGAACTTACGTTGTTACACAGCCAAGCCCTAAGGCCACTTTGAACATTGTCTCCGTTGCCAACGGCCCAAGGTAGTTACCTAAAGCAGCATCTCCCAAGTTCCACCAAAAATGGTATAATCCAAACCATATAAGACAAACCACTGATCCAACAGCGATGAAGCAATCGATAACAAAACTGAATGATGGGCGAATAGCTGGGAGAGACCTAATCACAGAGCACAGAAGTTCTATGGATGACCAGCAGAATGTTACAACAAACTAAATCATTAGTCAAGAACCCGTTGTGTACGGCATGACTTACTGCTGGTCCTAATATCCCAATAGCGATGGCACTTCTTGGTGCAGGGATAGCTGCAACCACGATCCCAGCGATGGCGACTGACAGAGCCAACACTCGCAGACTAAGGACGAGATTCCTCAAGCGCCGGGGTTTCTGTGACTGGGAAATACTCGAGTTGGAGTCTTTTTCAAAATCCATATTTTGTGAAACCGATTATTGTTAGAATATGCTGAATTCATATTTCACCAGGAAAATCTGATGATTATTCCGCTGCATTTTCAGCTCTTTATGTGTCCCATGACAGCTATTATAACTAGACTGACGACAGATAACGTGTAGATATCACGGGCACGGAACATACGATGCAAAATTCCGTCGGGCTTTTGCGATTCATTCTCAACATTTTTTCAACAAGCTAATTAATTAAAAGCCCCGTCTTGACATGATGACGCAGCTGTCAATGACACATGTCTTCTATAATTTGGACAATTTCAGCTGTCTCGAGACTAAAAATTTGTTATCAAGACCGACTTTCTGACATGTGATTGAGAATTAGGTCTAGCTTGCGAGGCATCTCACGACAATTTTATGGGACCGGATATCGGGTTGCGCCGGGTCCGTTCGAGATGACTTCCTATCTTGAAATAAAGTTTCATAGTGATTGGAGTCTCTCCAATAAACTAATTACCATGATAAAAATAGGAGATTGATCCAAGGCCGGGAGCGGAGAGAAAATTCAAGGTTGAGCCGAGACGGCGGCTCTGTGCTGATAGTGCCGGCAGGGAGGAGTTGACGCGTGATGGATTACTAGCGATCGACACTGGTAAGAACAGAAGCTGGGCAAGAAACTCGAACCTGACGCGTGTTTGGAGAGCAGCCTAACCCCCAGGTTCCGTGCAAGCTTGCGATGTAGAGACATTGAAGCGTAAGACGACCTGTGATAACGAAATCACGCCATGCCTGAGCATTTGCATCTCGTGGACGTGGCCTCCGAGGAATATTACAAGCCACTCAACTTGAGACACAGTTTGGTCATTGGTCATTGATGAAAGTCGATGTATGACGCGTGTTGGGATATTTGGGTTGGAACCGTACTACACGTGTTGAGCAAGATGTCAGCAAAACATCCGTGTTCGAGATTAGTTAGCAAACTCAAAAACTAAGAGCTCAGACAAATGACACAAAGGCAATATACCTGGGGCATCTTATATATACCTCGAATAACATAGCAAGTAAGAGAGCAATAATAGCCTTCGGGTTAATGGAAGGGCAAACATACGCTCAAGCAAATGAGAGATGTTCAAGTTACCAACTACCCTGAGGACGCTAAGGTATTTGCGACATCCTACGTCATACCAATAAGCACCGTTTTTAAGCGAGAAGCCTGCAGCGAACAGTTTTTAGTGGTCAGCATTAGACCGAATAGGGAATAGCTAATAAGCCTAGAACACCGATAAGCTTCTGGCGCGGCAGAAGCTTTTCAAGGAAGGCGGTTATTTTTATTCTACATAAATATCTTAATTTATAGTTATTGGGCTAAGGAATAGCTACAGATGTGATGTGCCTGCTATCCCAGTTTCCTTTTATAGATATCTACCTAAAGTACTAAAAAGTCTATTTATTTGTCTCCAAGACGCCATCTCCAAGTTACCCAACAGCTGATGTCATCCTTCCTTTTCGCATTCTACGGTTTGGCTTCGGTCCCGAGAATCCAAGCGAAGTCTTGGCAGTTGGAGGTCTGGAACAGAGGCGGTGGCATTTCTGCAGGTACAATGTCAAGAAGGATTCTATTATTGCCGTTGTATCCGCGCCGACCAATAGAATGCTCTTATTTAATGGCTCACGTTGTTCTACGTCGTATGTGATTGCTATAAGACTATGAGGCATATTTCTCGAACTGAGGCTACTTCCTTCCCAATGCGGATAGCTGTTTGGTCCGTGGCTCGAGTCAGTTTGTTTGACTGGCTGAGGTATCTCTCTCTAACTGTTGTTTTCTTCCGTTTATATAAACCGTTTGTGTCTGGTCAGTTTGAAGTCACTTCTCTTCCTCTATTTATCTCGCAAATTATACATATATTACATAAAACCAGAACTCTTTCAAAATGAGTCAAACCAGCCTTGTTGAGTCCAGTTCTTCTGGCGATGCTCCTCGTAATGCATTGTCACTCCGGCTAGAGACGCCTTTTGTCCCTCAGGAGTCAACTCCTACTAAGCAATCATTCAATATCCAGGGCCGCTACGTCTATGAAACAATAGCCAACCCAGCTACCCCAACCTATCACATCGCTACTCGCAACACCCAAACTGGCAACCCATGGCAGCTACAAATTTGTCGCCTGCTACCCAGTGAAGTTCGTCGACTTGGTACGGCTACCGGAAACGATGCTTTTATCAGATACGATGACGACTTGACACTTTACTCTGGCGAAAAGATGAACATTCCCTTCAGTCTCGGCGTTGGCCTCGGCCCTACGCCGCTCATTGTCATCAGAGGCCAAAAAAGAGGCACTATCCAAGGAAGCATCGTTATGGAGAAGTCCAGTCGATCATGCAAGTTCTACCACATGATTCCTATCAAGCGTGCCTTGACCAAGGCGGAAGAAGACAGGATGCAGGCACTTATGCATAAACGGGGATACCGGGATTCTGATGACTGGAAGAAAAAGCTTTTGTTGACGGTGCAAGAGCGCCCAACCAAGGAGCTGGAGTGGATTGACGAGGATGGCACGGTTGTTGCAGTTGAGAAAGATGCAAACCTTGAATTCTCGGGAGAGATACAGACAGAGAAGAAGGATCTTGTAGTTGCATGTTGGGCATGCAAGGGATTTGTGCTTGACAAGGCCGCTTAGATATCTCAAGTATACTACACCATGAAATATTTAAGTAATAGAGAAACCAAACGTACACCCATTACTCAGTGCCAGATACAATCTCGATAAGTTTTATACCAAATTAAGAGAATCGCTAACTAGAGATATGAGTCTAGTTCTGTATGCATTCGATCTTTCTGCCATCCTAGAACAAAGTATATTAGAAGAGTTCAGTTACTATAAAATAAAAGGAAAATTCATTGTAAACTATTTGGGGTGTAGTTGAGAGAAAAGTAGAGGAGCAAATATCTAAGTTAATGCGGCAAAGATTAGCTTTTAACTACAGGTCTTAAATACAAATAACACATCAGAGAAGCAAAGATCGACTGTTATTTGGTATAAGATTAATGAATATGCAACATCTATCACTTTACAAATAAGAAGCTGAAGGCAAAAATACCCAATGCAACCAGAAGGCAAGCCCCATAACCAGCAAAGAACTGAATCTTCTCGCTGAACTTGTAAACTTCCGCACCGGTCAATGCATTTATATCTCCGTTGTGTGTTGACATCTTGAGCGAAATAGTTGAAACCACCACATCTTGCAGGTACCTCTCGATATTCTCGGCTGAATTGTATCTGTCAAGTAAACCAATGTAAGGGCTGCCCAGTACTTGGGATGCGTTGCCGTCAAAGAAGATCACCCCCTCTCCGCCCCCGTCTCTATCTAGAAGACGTTATTTTGGAGCTTAGCCTGAGCTGAACACCTCTACTCACGCATATCCACTGTGCCTTGTAAGGCATGTACAGCAGCGCGGCTAATGGCGAATGCGTGGGAATTTGTGAAGTTTGCTTGCAAACTGTCGTTGGCCGGATGCGGTACAATGTTGCTGCCATTAGAGAAGTAATAGAAGAACTGCGTCTGAATCCAAGCATCATCAGACCATACCTCCCTCTCGTTCTCAAGTTCCACATTGATAGACTGAGAGGAGTCAAGTGAGTTGTTGATGCTAAGTTTGTACGTGGCCAACGTCATAGAACAGTCCAGAGTTTTGAGGTTCTTCGGGTCGCATCTTTCTGGCCTGGGGCTTGTGTACCAGCTTATCTTAAAAGAGTTGTTGGTGCGGCTGTAAGCCTCATCGGGGCTTCTGTCTATCTCGTCTTCCGCTCTGTAGATGATAGAGCAAGCCTCCATGGGGGTATCACGACCGCTAAGCTCCTTGCAGTTGAATCGAGGGCCATCGAGGGAAATGTCGTAGACACATGAAGAACCGCAGGGCGAATCAAGTTTGACTGGCCCGCCAGATGACAGAACCTGGGCCGCCAAAGCATTGAGACTTGGTCGCAGTTGATTCCTGGCACATTTAGAAGGGGAGATCTCAACTCAGCATGAAGACTCACATGTAACTGAAGTCCCCATTCATTTCGAAAAGTGACTTTTCCACGAAATCTTGGTAAGTCCCGTTTCCATAATCGCTGACGTTCATCGTTGCCACGCGATTCATTGTCATAGGCACAGAATTCTCGAACTTTACAGTCAGAGCACCAGGAGGAAATACAGCGGCAAAAGGGATCCCTGCACAAAGGAATCCCACAAGCCAGAGCCTCTTGATTCGAACAATGTGGGTAATGACTCTGGGTCGAAACAGATTCCAAGGACTGGAGGCAAGAGTCTCTAGTTTGGTGTCGGAACTGTTGAAGGACTTATGTCGAAGAAAGAGCCTCAGGATCTGGTTATATGCCACCCCAAGACCACCGAGCAGAGAGACCTCGACAAATATTGCCAGTATATTAGCCAACGCTGTTGAGAGACCTTGATCAATAGTTTTATGAACGGGCCTGTTGTTCAATACGATGAAGAACGCAGCATGAAGGCCCATGAAACACACAGCTGTCTCGTAGGTAGTGAGTCAGTATTTGTCCCAAGGGTTAACACAGGAGTGAGACAAACCAACAAGATAGAAGATACAAATTGATCGTACGGCTGCAGAAGACTTCTTTTGTGTCCTGACGACTGTCGCTCGGTGATATCCTTGAGGTGGAAGAGGGCCGTAGCCTTGGCCGCCGCCTCGCAGCGGTGTGTGAGTTGAATTGGCCATTGAGGCAACAAGCTCCTATTGCGTTCAAGTTGATATAAACAGACCTATATAGATTCTTTGGAAAAGACTGTGCGTTTAAGTATTATCAATTTCCTTTTTATAAACTGAGAACATCCAAAGCTTCAGCCTTCAGCAGAAGGGTCGGGGCTATTTATGGCCCTGAGATGGCGACACCGCCAGCGCGTCATAGAAGATAGCGACCTCAAGCCTATCAACAAACCCCCCAAAGTGAAAATCTCCCTGCGCCTTTTATTTCTCTGATTGGCAGTCTGGGCTTTTTTGGGATACACAACGTGAGACATATAGGACTAAATGCCACCCAATTGGCGGCTGGGAGAGCTAAGTGTGCGGCTGAAGTTGATATGCGGTTAGGATTGTCTTTTCTTGGAGCCTGATTTTATTCTGAGCGTCTCTATTTGCTGTGCAAGTCCTGAGACTCGGCTATTTTATCTGGTGAATTTCTATCCTTTCTTATGCAGGAAAATTCCAGAGTATCTGATGACTCTGAGCAGCCTTGTCTGTCGCAGGTATGGTACAACAACAGCGTACTGTCCTTAGCTGTGAGTGCTTGAGAAAAGAAAATATTCTTGCACCCAGCAACCATGAAAGCTTGGAAATACCAATCCCGGCCTCATCTTCAACGGCTTACCTATAGTGAGCCAAACCCATGAAAAAGGGGAATAGAGGCTCATGGGTTATCAGCTGTATAAAAGTGAAAATCAGGCTGGCACACAGCCACCCATGTGCAGACCGAGACAGTTCATATTAAAGATGCACTCATAGTCCACTCAGCGGCACACAATTGCAATAGACAAGATGTCACACAGCCAATTCAATGGTTCAGGTTATGTGAAAAGTCCGGCTGCCAACAACAGATACATACATCATGATGGAATTATGTGAAGGGAACAGCAGAGCGATTATATTATGAACTAAAATATCGTTTCCCAAACCAATTGAGGTTTTGGAGGCCGAGTTAAACAAATCTGGTTGATGTCATGTCGTTTGACTGAAAATAAGGCCTGGCCAGGATATACGCCGCCAACCAGATAAGGTAGCATTCTACAGTAACATTCCCTGCTTCTATTGGTCACCATTTCTTTTTCTCTTCCCTCGTAAGCTTTGGATAGTGGGCCGATCATTTTCAGCCTGAGGGAAATAATCTGGCGGGCCAAGTGTAAGATTTTGTTGTATCTCAATTCAAAACTCTTGCAACTCTCTACAATTGTCTGAGGCTTCCAGGCTACGAAATCATGATGAAGTGGTGGCCATTCGCGCTCTGTTCTCTTGCATTAACACGCGTTAGCGCAGACGATCTTTCTGATTTCTCCAATGACCTTGCTACTGATGTCGGACCTCTTCTCGTCCTTTTCGGCGAGGCAATGACCCGTCAATATCTCAGCGAAAGCACATCTTTTCTCGACTACTTCATCTTTGCCATGGCACCAATTGGAATCCTTACTGCAGTTGTTTCGGCCATTCGCGTCTGTGGTCATTCTACCCTCCGCGCCTTTATCGGTCGGTCCCAAGAAGGCGATGGCATTGTCGAAGCAGAGTTATGTACGTCGACAAGCCGCGATGTGTGTGAACTATTCAACAAGGGTGGCATCACTCGTGTGCTCGGCCGGCCTAGCATCCTGGAACTTATTTATGTTCCTGGCAAGGGAGAGGAGCTGCATCTCTTCCGTCACTACTTGGATTCCAACCACGACCAAGGCACCACGGAATGGACCAAAGTCCAAAGATACATCCCCGGATTTGGGCGCTTCATGGATAACTCGTCTCTAGATCACCCTAGATTTGCCCCAAAGCCCAATCTTTCGCTCAATGTCGGCATCAAGAAGCGGCCAAGATGGGTCTTTCTGTCTATTGCTGCCCTTGGGCTTCTCCTCCAAGCTGGCGTTCTTGTCCTGGCGGGAGTGGGCGTCTGGGTTCTTGAGTGGAATCTCAGTCAGTCTGGGTCACCTGCCTCAAAGAATTATGCTCTGGTTATGTTCATTATTGGAACAGTGGTTATGTGCGGCGGCATGTGGTCTTGCGCTGCTTTGATCGGGCAAACAACACAAGAAGTTCGCTACTCACGCAAAAAGCGAAAACCACAAACTCGCCTTCTCTGGCTTCAACCCGGCCCACAAGTCATTGGCGACCAAAGTTTCGATGCTTTCGCATATTTGGAAAACACAGAAACAGAGCCCCTTCCAGTATGGACATCCTCAAGGAAAGATTTCGATGAAAGATTCGAGCTCTATACATTCTTCGCTGTTGCGGCTGTAGTTCTCGGTTACACTGCCCAGTTCATTGGGCTACGGGGGATGAAGGCCTGGGTCTCTCTAGCACAACTAGGTATCACCGTTATCATGAGTATTCTGCGGGCGCTACTCCGTGTGCAGCGTCTTGGACGAGATGCCAACACAATCAGAAAGATGCCGGATTTGATTGCAGGACATGAGCTGGATTGGCTAGCTTTCGAACTGACGACAGAAAACTCACTGGAAAGGCCTTTTTGGTGTATTACTGGTCAATACAACAAGGCTGACGTGCAAGAGAGTGATGTGTCTCCAACTAGAGAGGAGTATAATGGCGAAAGCAAAGCTATAGACATCTGCAAACGGCATAGCAACTTTGGTAAAATTCTCTCCATTCGGCAAAGGTTGAGCCATTTGACTGGCCATAATCCAGCTCCCTATATGATCGACAAAGGGTTCCAGCAATGGGAGACCGATCGTGTGAAGGTGCGTGATTCGGCTCGAATGCTGGGTATTGCGATCTGCCAGGTTGTTGAAAACCTCTTCCGCAACAAACCTAGCAAGGATCCTATCACTGTGCGGGTTCAGATTATCTCTAGTACGGGTGATGATGAAGAGCCCATTAAGGAGATGGTCGAGATTACCATGAAGCCGCCGAGCTCGTTCCAAACTCAATGGACCATTGAATCTTCCAAGTTAGAAGCGGTCTTGGGGTTGTCAATGTGGTCTCTTGTCTCTGATGAGTCCCTCCAGTATGAAGATGAGGCTGGAAACCTAGCTTCTCGTCTCGACTACGCTATATGGATGAGAATCACTTCTTGTTTATCGAAATGTGAAGGGCAGCAGCCTCAACATGGAAGAAGATCGAATGAGATGGGGCTATGGTTTGGTCCAGATGCACGAACACTTGTGCAAGAGCAAGTCAACATGGACAAGAACGATGTTCGTGGTCTCATTGATGTAAGAAGTGTTCCCGATGCACCAATATATCAGCATCGGTACTACGGTTGGAATATGATACATGACTCATCACGGTCCCGGGAGATCCAGCAATCTTCCCCCTTTACCACGCTCCAGTTGGGAGTTGTAACGACAGAGGATTCACTCCCTAAGATCTGTGCCCAGGATCTATTTCTAGCCATTCTTTCCCCATTAGTGCACATGTTTGCCCCTGGACAGACTGATATTCTAGAAAGTGGGGGACATGTTCTATTGCAGAACTCAACAGTCAATGCTCTGTCTAACATCCTTCATGATAGCGGTCTGGCATCCCGTTTCGATTCTCTGTCGTGTGCAGTTTCTCTACTCAGTACCAAGCTCCATCCTGATCCAGAATCATTACTCTCCGACCTCCTGGATGCTGCTAATAATTATCGTCGAAACGAGGAATGGGAGAGAGCAGAGACACTTATGCAATGGGTCTGCCTCCACCATCTCCCACTGGATGGTAGCGACATCGAACCATCTATCGAGCCCTCTGACCATTTAGTCAAGTCACTTCGCATGACGGGAGAGCTTTATCGCTGGTCTATTACGCAGAGATCCGACAAAGAAAGACTGGAGTTTGGAATCGAAGGAATTGGATGGATGCTCGCCAACTTCAACCCATTTTCAAGCCAAAACTCACAAGTCAAGCAAGTTTTAGAGGACTATGAGAACATCGCAAAGTCGCTGAGTAATGAGAATTCGAAGGGCTTGCTGGCACCAAATCTCTCAAGGAGTAACAGCTCTAGGGAGGAACACCCTCTTGTGCAAGCAATCGCGGATGGCGATAGGAGGATGGCATTATTGCTGCTCTGCTTAACAGCCAATGAAGATTTTAACCGCGTCGAACTGACTCCAGCCCTTCCGTTGTCTGCAAGAAATAATTGGACCGAGGTAGTCAATGCCATCTTGGAGATGGGAGGAAGCATTGACAGCCAAGACGGATGGGGTCGGACCTCTGTTTCCCACCTCGCAGAGCATGGTAACATATCACTTTTGCGGCATTTCATCAGCCTTAGTGCATCATTGCGGATTCCAGGCCATTCCAGTGGAATACCGCTCTTATATGCACTTGAATGCAACCAGGGAATTGCTGCTGAGGTGATCTTACAGGCTGGACCCGTCGAGCTTGGACCAGGTTGTGAAGACTTCACATCTCCACTGTATTTGGCCATAGAAAATGGACTCTTGGGTGCTATGCAGCTTCTGCTCGATCAACAAGCTAGACACGATCCAAGTATGCAGGTTGGAGATTGTGAACTGATTGTGGCGGCAGCTAGAACAGGAAACAATGCAGTCCTGGAGGCTTTACTTGAACGGAATATCAGCATCGATTCCATTGATGACCTAGGACGAACTCCCCTCTTGGTGGCTATGGAGAACGGCAATGAGGCTACCGCGAGACTGCTTCTTGCGTATGCTGCTGCCCCAACGACTCAACCTCGTGTCTGGACCTCTCTATTATTCGCTGTGGTTCAAGGGCACTGGACCTGCGTTCAGCTTTTTCTACAAACCTACATTGCTAACAAGTCATTGAGTACTAGCGACCTAGCCTCGCCACCAGTGCCTACTGCAGCTCCGCAGAGAGATGTACTGAATATTCTCAGCGAAATTCAAGATTCTCCGAGCGCAGGTGGTCATTCAACATCGTCGAATGAAATCTTGAGCGATGTTGAGAGAGTGGTAGAAATCCTCATTGGAAAGGGTGCGAGACTTGAACAGCACAATGACCAGAGACAGAGCTTACTGGTGATGGCCGTGGTGAACGAACAAGTGGACGCTGTGGAGGTTCTACTTCGCCATGGCGTCAGTACGTATTCAATGCATCGTACTGCTCTTTCTCATGCCTGCGAGACAGGAAATGAAAGGATCATTAGACTCTTGCTCATGACAGATGCGGTTCGGGAGCTAAGACACGATAGGGGCTTGATGCCTTGGCCGCGCGTGGGTGAAAACGCAGAGCTCATTCGGCGTTTGGTCTTGGAGGTTGTTAGCGACGACGAAACCAAAGAGTCGATCTTTCAGGCACTAGATGAACATGCTGCAAGAATGGTAAATTAGTCGCACCAGAAATATTGAACCGCAAGCTTTATCTGCGTCGGTCGGGACAAATAGCCTCCTTGTTGGCCTTATGACTATTGCTTAACACTTGTTTATCGGGATTTTTTCTAACTTGATCGAAGCTTGAGGCCCAAGGTATTTATCATGTTATATCCACCCCTTTGCTCGGGTTAGCTTTCACCGATTAGTTCGGCCAAGGATCGGCAAAGTAAAATTGGAGAGATTCCAGTCGACTCCACCTCCTCCACATGCGTGAAGTCGGGGACTTGCGTAACCCACCGGTATAAAAAGCCGGACCTAAGTGACCTGTACAGACACTAATCATCCAAACCTCGTTATTCCACTCCCCTCACATCTCGCTCATTATGTCCGTGAAAGTTGTTGATGTCAAGTTTGAGCACTATCGCCAACCAAACACATTAGGCGTCCACGAAGAGAAACCACGCATTTCTTGGCGTCTTGAGAATACCCCGCCTGGTTTTGAGCAGGCGGCGTATGAACTGCGCTTGGAAAAGACCACCGGGGAGGGGAACCAACTTATTTGCACAACACAAGTTGAATCGCCAGAGTCTCGCTTGGTCCCTTGGCCAGCGGATGAATCGCTCGTATCACGTCAGCGATACATCGTCTCCGTTCGCATTCGCGGCAAGCAAGAAACTGCATTCTCAGAATGGAGCGAACCTGCGTGGCTAGAAGCCGGCCTTCTCAACCGAAATGACTGGCAAGGCAAATTCATCTCAGCGCCATGGTCAGAAGTCAACAACGACAAGCCAAAGCCAGAAGATCTCTTCCGCAAGGCGTTTTCCCTCAATGCAAAGGTCAAATCAGCGCGGCTTTACATAACCGCCCAAGGAGTGTACGAGGCAGAGATCAACGGCAAACGTGTCGGCGACTATTTCCTGGCACCGGGTTGGAGTTGTTACGACAATGAATTAACGTACCAGACATACGATGTCACTGAGCTTCTCAGCGCCCAGGATAATTGTTTAGGCGTTCGTCTGGCGGAAGGCTGGTTTACTGGCCGATTGAGCTTTGACGGAGGTATACGCAACAGATATGGCACGCGGACAAGTCTTCTTGCACAGCTGGAATTGCAATTATCCGACGGCACTTCACAGGTTATTACCTCAGATGACGACTGGATGGTAGCTCAAGGTCCTATTCGTCTAGCGGAGCTTTACGACGGCGAAAAGTACGATGCCACTCTTGAGCTGCACGGATGGTCCTCTACTGGCTGTGGAGCCGGAAATTGGGAACGTGCTATCGGGCTGCCTTTTATATCAGAGAAGGTCAACCTCACAGCCGGGTACCGTGAGCCTGTCCGACGCATCGAGATATTGAAACCAGTTTCTAAGATTACGACACCGTCAGGAAAGACAATTCTCGATTTCGGTCAGAATTTGGTTGGATATATTCGGATCAAGGCAGTCCAAGGTCAACGGGGACATGAAGTCATATTGCAACATGCTGAAGTTCTCGAAAATGGAGAGCTGGGCGTTAGACCTCTTCGCGTGTGCGATGCTACGGATATCTACACCCTCAGAGGAGATGCCGAACCAGAGACATATGAGCCAAGATTCACATACCATGGCTTCCGTTATGTCCAGATCAACGGTTGGCCATCGCCAGACCTAGATGTCATGGATGCCCTTGAAGCAATCGTCTGTCACACCGACATGGAAGAGCAAGGAACCTTTTCCTGCTCCAACGACAAACTGAACCAACTGTTCAGCAACGTCCGCTGGAGTATGCGAGACAACTTCCTCTCCATCCCAACGGACTGTCCCCAGCGCGACGAACGACTCGGCTGGACAGGCGATCTGGCTCTATTTGCGACAACAGCTACTTACATCTACGGCTGTTACCCGATCCTTCGAGATTGGCTCAAAGGAGTATGGTTTGACCAGCAACGGCAAGATGGAGTTCCTCCAATGGTCTCACCAAATATCCTAGACAAATGTAGGATTTGGGGTCCTGTTTGGCCTTGTGCAATTTGGCATGATGTTGTGGTCTTGGCTCCATGGGCTCTGTATCAAGAGACGGCTGACCCTGCCGTCTTGGCTGATCAGTTTGAGTCGATGGAGACGTGGTTTAAAGTCATTCCCAAGAACAAGGGTCGATGCACCCATCTGTGGGACTTTAATGCCGATCAACTTTCTGTACGTATTTTGTGTCACATTATTAACAATGGTGTTACTGACCTTTCTAGGATTGGCTTGACCCAAGTGCTCCTCCAGATGATGCCGCAAAAGCTACGACAGATCCTCCACTAGTAGCTAACACATTTCTCATCAACTCTCTCGACATCATGGCTCGTGTCTGTGGCGTTTTGGGCAAGACCGAAGCATCGTCCTTCTATCAAAAATGGGCCGAAAATGCACGAGCAGAGTTCATCCAAGAATACGTCTCTCCAAGCGGTCGGCTGGTATCAGACACGCAAACTGCGTACTCTCTTGCTATTTGCTTCAACCTCCTCAACAAAGACCAAGTAGCTCGCGCTGGCTCACGCCTGGCTGAAGTTGTCCGACGAAATGCTTTCCGCATTGGCACCGGCTTTGCAGGCACACCGTTTGTTTGCGAGGCTCTGACCCTGACGGGCCACAGCAACGTCGCATACAGTATGCTTCTGAATGAGAAATGTCCCTCGTGGCTTTACGCTATCTCAATGGGTGCTACAACAACCTGGGAACGTTGGGATAGCATGCTGCCTGATGGATCCATCAACCCTGGTGAAATGACCAGCTTCAATCATTACGCATATGGAGCTATCGCCAAGTTTATGGTCGAGCGACTTGCCGGATTACAACAAGTTGAAGCTGGATGGAGGAGATCTAGAGTTGAGCCCGTTGTTGGGGGTGACTTTACATGGGCGTCTGCATCTCATTTGACACCTTATGGAACAGTGTCGAGTTCTTGGAAGCTTGAAGACGATGAAGGGAAACAAGTATTGTCTGTAAACGTAGAGGTACCACCGAGTACAACAATGGAAGTGGTGCTCCCTGGGAAGACTGAGGTTGTTGGGTCAGGAAAGTGGTGTTTCAAGGCAGACTATGAGAAGCAGGGAGAATGGCCTGTGAAGCAGATCAGGTTTATTCTGGATAGTATTAGAGAGGAGGCAGGTCACAAGTCGGTTGACTAATAACATTCTGGGATGAGATAGATCGATCAAGGCAGCAAACAGTGTCAACAGCGTTCAATTCTATGTTTTCTTAATTCAACTTCGTCTCTGTCTTGCTAAGTACGAGCTGCGTACGAAACATGTGATATTACACCCATTCCCAGCTTCAGAATCTATCCCTTAATCTAACTAGTCAATGCAAACTCCCCCCGTACCATTGACACTCTAGAGAGCCTAGATTCAGAGAAATTTCGCATTCGGCGTATTGACCTGCGAGAGCACCCTCTTCTCCAACTCAGCACACAACTTGATCCATCTCGTGAACAGAGTCACATCACCAAACTCCACTTCCCCAGCCTACTCTGAAGTTGATGCTACGAGTAGTGGATTCTTTCGGGGCATCAGGATCCGAATAGGGACTCGGATCATGAGTCGGGTCTGCGACCAGTTCAAATACAACCAATCAGATAAAATCAAAGCCGGTGCTAGTCAAGCTGGCTCCGGCTTTGAATACGGCTGATTGGTCTGGTATGACTCGCCCCTGTCCTTGTTAGTCTATGCTCCCTAACCCCATGTTATTTTTCTCTCCATGGGGCCCCGCACTTGGAACCGAAAGCCTGGAGAAGCATTCATATCCGGGGAACTCTAAACTTGGATGCGATGATTCCTACACGTTCCTTTTTTATATAAGATGCTACGTCTTCTTCTACAGATCTCGCTTCTGTCTCATCCTCCACAGCCTTCATTGTCTGCTCTTCAATTCTGAACCCTCCATCTCTCAGACTATCAACATCCTCATCATGGAGAAACCCGATTCGGCCGCTCACGTTGAGCAAACAGACCAACACGTCCAAATCTCACCCGATCACACCCGCGGTCACGCCATCCAGCAAAAAGAACACAACCGAACATATCTCCAAACCCTCCGTCGAGATCCATGGCTTCTCCTCTGGATCGGGGTCATGCTCTGGACCCTCATCGTCCGCGGCTTCGAAAACCAGTCCTCCAGCACCATCATCAGCATTCCCGTCTTTAGAAAGCGATTCGGCGAGATCAACGAGGACGGTCAATACTTTGTCGCGACCGAATGGCAGTCTGCGCTGAGCGGTGGCTCCAACGCTGCTGCGATCGTTGGCGCTGTGATTTCGTCCTACCTCGCTGATAAGATTGGCTTCAAGCCTGTTGTTCTGCTGGCTGCTGCTATCAATATTGGATCTGTTGGCATTGAGTTCGCGTCTACATCTATCGAAATGTTCTTCGCTGGCAAGATGGTGAACTTCATCGCTATCGGAGCGTTTCAGAACCTTTGCACAGCTTATGTAGCTGATGTCTCGCCCTTGGCTATTCGATCTACCACGATTGGTTTCTGTAACCTGTCGCAGTGCATCGGTCCCTTTATCTCGGCCATCATGTCCAACTTTACCTCTCGATGGGAAAACAACTGGTCCTGGCAATCGATCATTGTTGCTCAATGGGGTTTCGCGGCAGTTGCTTTGATCGGCCAGCTTTGTATGCCCGAGAACCCTGTTTTCCTGGTCCGCAAGGGAAAGATGGAAAAGGCGCGTGCAGTTCTCGGGCGCATGTATACTGATCCCGAAGACGCATCTGGCCATCTTGAGCGTATCAAGTTGACTCTTGAAGAGGCTGATTCGCAGAACCTGGGCTCTTATATGGATTGCTTCAAGGGTACCAACCTTCGACGAACTCTCATCGCCATCATGGTCTTCCTCTCTGAGCCCATGTCTGGTCTTGGCTTTGTCTCCAACTACGGTGCGCTTATGTACCAGTTCCTTGGAATCAGCGATTCGAAGTCTTTTGAGATCCAGATTGGAGCTCAAATCCTCTCCATGTCTGGTGCGACCATTGCTTTCCTGATCGGTGACTTTTATGGCCGTCGCCCCATGTACCTCGGTGGATGCATTGGTCTTGCTGGCTTGCTCATCTGTATGGGAATTTCTGGCTCAGTCAACACAACTGCTGCTGTGACTGCCTCTGTGGGCTTTTACACCATGTACAACTTCTTCTACAACGTCGGAGTTGGGTCTACCGTGTACACCATTGCAGGCGAAGTCCCTACATCCGCTCTCCGAACAAAGACAGTTGCCATCGCGATTTCTGTATCTGCGGCCGTCAACACCATGTGGTCATTTGTTGCTCCTTACATGTTCAATCCTGGCGCTGGCAACTTGAAGGCAAAGATTGGTTTCGTGTTTGGCGCTTTCATGGTCATTTTCGCCGTCATGGCATTCTTGTTTGTTCCTGAGACTCGAATGAGGAGCTACGAGGAGCTGGATGAGCTCTTCATGAACAAGGTTCCTACGCGCGAGTTCCGAAAGACT
This sequence comes from Fusarium sp. NFCCI 5145, assembly GCA_033439405.1. NCBI lineage: Eukaryota > Fungi > Ascomycota > Sordariomycetes > Hypocreales > Nectriaceae > Fusarium > Fusarium sp. NFCCI 5145. The sequence goes on along the minus strand of JAWDHB010000087.1, from coordinate 173,008 downwards.
GTCACACTTGCTCAGCAACGAGCTGAGGAGGCTTATGCGATCGAGAATGGCATGAAGGATAAGGTCCAGGATGCTTGATTGGCTTGTGGTGACTGGCTTCTGGTGGATCTTGAATACCTCGCAGTCCGGTGGATTTTCCACGCCGATCAGTATCTTCATGTATCTAGTAGATGTTGTTTAGTCTTTTAATTACCTACTCAAACTTCGAATGTCATTTCTTTTGCTGTTACGATGCTTAGCTGTCAATAACTTGTGACAAGTGTATGAAATGGTAAGTGGCTTTCCATGAACTAACCATCACTCACATTGCCTGACTGATAGCAATGGTACTTTACAGAGGCAGCATCAAGACTAACGAACCTTAGAATAGAAACCCTTGGTTTTGATTAAACTTACTAACTCATCCTCCATCGCACCTTACGCTACCAGAAGTCAAGCACCTAACGCTCAAGGAGATGCTTTAGCTCCACCTGAGACCACTTCATTATACCAAGTGCAATCATCCTGGTGAACCAGCTCCTCGGGTCCAGATACCCCGGGATACTGCAAGTTACTTTAGATAGCAGGAACTTTAAGCATCTCTGATGCGGCTCACATTTGTTACAACAAATGCGCGCTCATCGTAATTGGAAGCAGGGATGGTCCGATCGCTTCCCTAATTCTCAATCCATCTGGTGGTTTCAGTTGTGGAGTCGGTCATGAGGTCATGACTTGGTTGGGTTGATGAGGAGAACCTGACTAGCGCCGGCTTTCAATTGGTTTGTATGGAGACCCACTACGGCTTTGAAGGTCTCTGATTGGGCGACCCAACCCCAGACCTTCCCCTCATTTTAGTTCGTTCGTCTCGGTAAACCTCTACTACAGCGACCCCTCTTACCCTATACCCTGAAAGCATAAACTCCATTAAAGCTCTAAGCAGCATTGAATGTCCAGCTTCCAATTATGAAATCTGTCTATGTTACCTAGCTTACTTGTGTTTAATAGCGGATGTATTCTTTGGGAACTGGCAGTTACAATAGCATCTGCATATTTGACCCCAATCCAAGTTAATTTTTCTCACCAGAGTAGACTGTCATTTCCGGCTCTATTTGGATAAGGTGGTGGTCTCATCAATATATTCCCTTTTCCATAACTAACTTCATCCTATCTCATAATTTTGAATATCCATGATCATCGCTTGAGTAATGCGACCCCTCTCCAGATGTATATCCCGACTTGTCGAACTTGCGTTGGAACCAGACCAGTCATCTGCCTTGTCTTCAAGCGCCAAAGCATGGGCAATAAGAAACTTGACCATCCATTTGTCAAACCTGTAAGACTCTGCATTCATTGATTTCATGCAGTTCTTCTGGAATACCACCAGTCGCTCGATCTAGATAGCAATTAGAAGATATCACAACACGTGGAAACGAGAGGCTCACCATTCTCTCCACGCTTGGCCAGTAACTTCGCAGCTGTACTAGGGACTCAAGGTTCGAACCAAGGCGACTTCGAGAGTCTTCAAGCTCATGTGGCTCTCCAAACAGGTAGGTATGCAGTAACACTGATGATGATACAATTGTGACGTGTCCCACGATGTTGTATAGAGCTTCACACCCAGGGACCTCTCGTGAAGCCTTCAACACATCGCAAATAATTGCCGCATGGGCTTTGCAAGAGTCGGCATACTTTCGTCCGTTCCGTGTGGGAGGTCGGCGATGATCGAGGTACTGGTAGAACAAAAGGGTCCAGTAGTGATGATAGCCTAGGTGAAAGGCTACAAAAACACGACCCAGGCCACGACTGGCAAAAGATGTCAAGTTTTCCATGGAAAATGCCACCTCAGGCCCTAGACCTTCCTCAAAGGCACTAAGCTCGGCTTCAAGCCGTTGAACCGACTCATCCATGAAAGTCTCGTTCCATTCGACTGTGTTGGCGAGTTCCTGATGAAGGTTCTGTATTTGGGCATATACCTCAACAAGTTTGACCATGTGACCCCAGAGTCCGGGCCTCCAATCGGAGTCAGAAATGTCAGTATCCCCCGACTTCATGTTATAGAAGATGTATTCGTCAATTGGTCCCCTAGGATAGTTGGTTCGCCATCTAAACTGCGGCGAAAGGTTAGAACCTCCACTGGCCCAGGTATCGATAATGAAGCAAGTCCAGAATATTCGTCTCTTGACCTCGCGCGTCACACCATCGTCGGATTCATTTAATACGCCGAGATTGAGAATTTGAGTCATTCGACTGGCAAGTCCTGGTTGGTTTGATTAGTGTTTATTTGATTATAATCAGGTTTGCTTCAACATACCAAAGTACAAAGACTCGGCGTCTGCATTCCCATCACCAAAATAGTTGTTCCCTACTAAGATGCAGGCTTGAATATTTTCGATACAGATGTGTTCAAGGTTTTCTTTCAACGCCGCACATGCTTGCCCGCGATACATTGGTCCACGGGCGACTATATCTGGCACTGAAGCGAACCTGAATTCTTGTCAACATCTTTATTCACAATGAAATAGAGGGTTCAGAAGCATGTAATACCTTGCCGATAAGCCCAACATAGCAAGAAGAACAGGTTTAGAAACAGTTCCATCAGCAACACTGGCTTTAAAGGTGGCCTCGTGGAAGAGGCTATGAGGGGAATCGTGTATGAAGCGAAAGTAGAGATTCACCAAGTAGAGGTTCTCATCTTGTGTATAAGGTGATGGAAAAGAGGTCGGTGAGTCCATGGCTAGTGATTCTCTAGGTAGCTGCGGAGGACTAATATCTGTAACTTGGCATTGCAAATTTCGCTGGAGGCATTGGGAACATGCTGTCGTGCTGTCTGGTCGGTCGCATCTCCGCTTAGCAGTTCTACATGTCAAGCATGCCTTTGAGGGACGCATAGTCGTGATACCATCAGTCAATGAATTGAAGATGGATGATGAAATGGAGTGGGATAGAAGACGGGTATTTCTTATCCGTGTTGTGCAACGATAGCAATTTTGAAGGAACAGAATGGTTGGCTAGCTTGTAATATTTCTAGGTGCCATTTGCTCCGCTAGCCTTAGCTTGGAAGCGATCCACACTTCTGCCGAGGCTAAGGTCAAGGGTCTATATTGATAGTTTTACCACGTTCCAGATACAAAAGTCTTCGTATAGGCTATAAAACGATATATCAAAACTCAGTTGGTTAGTCTTTAGGGCATTCTAGATACACAAAACAGCCAAAGACTTCTTATTGTAAATAATGTGTACGTGGTACAGTAGGTAGTCAGTAAGTGGAAAATAACAAAACAAACCCCTGCGACTTGCAACACTGATTGGCAATTAAGTAGGCGACTCGGACTATCCTAATATCCATCTCTATAATTATCTGTCTGGAATCTATGACGCACTGCCTTCTGTTAATGTGTTCTTTACAAAACCTCATGCATTAGCGACATCGCCAAGAAATAGGTTGAGGCAGGGAAATTTCGTTTAGGCATAAGTGCATGCAAGTTCCTGAATGAGTTAGTGTAATGCATCATTGGCCTATGGTTGTGCTGAAATATTGTAATTGTAATTGTATAGACTGGCTTGTGGCGTATGAAACACGCAGTGAAGTATTATTGGCAGCCTCGTTCTGTACTGTACTTGCACCCCGCTTCACAAATTCCTCACGCGGTTCTTCTTTCCTCCTCTCATCCTTTTGCTCACTAGACCATTAGCTATGGCAGAGCTCGCACTGGGCATTATTCCCCTGGGAATAACAGTCGCGTCTGGTCTCATCAAGTATTTGAAAAGCTACAGTGACCGCGATGACGCTCTCGCTCGACTTGTACTCCAGGCTGAAGCCTTGCAAAACACGTTTCGATCACTTCAAACCGCTTTGGGCCACGCTCAACTTCACCCTGAAGCTTTTGAATCAGCATCGGAGGCTTATGCTTGTCTCAGAGGGTGCCAAACGACATTGAAAGAACTAGAAGACCTTCAACAGAACATCTTTCCCACCACTACCTCCATCGACGCGACCATTTCCCATGCGAGTACAAAAGGCAAAGCGAAGGATGGATTCAAGAAGCTCATCTATCCGCTGCGGAAGTCCCAGGTCGAAGAACTACAAGGAGCTCTGAATAATCTATTACAACCGCTCAGTCTAACGTTGCAAAGGCTTCAGCTGTAAGGCACCCTAATCTTTGTTGATTAAATTGGTTAAAGAATGACAGGGCTGTGGCATTTTCGACAACGAAGATCTTGAATCAACAAACAGTCGAGATTCAGAAAGACGCAGTTGTGAACTCAAATATTTCGACCACTATCACCGAACTACGTCAACCTATCTCGAAAATCGAGTCCAGCCTCCCTGTAATCCAGCGCTCCGTTGATGCAATTGCTCCTCGAATGGACCAGATATTTCAACAGCAGCTTCAGATGCAAGCTCAACTCAAGCTATTTTTGGACGCGGCCGGAGGTACAAGAAATCAGTTGCACCTCGGAACAAACCAATCGCTTCCATTCAATCACCGTGAAGGGCAAGATAACTATCTTCCAGCCCGTGAAGCTACACCGAAAACGAGTACATTGGCCATGAGAGCCGACTCGGTATTGATCTGTTGTTGTCAGCCACGGCGTCCTCGTGAGAGGAAAATGTTTTGGCTTGGGCCTGTGGATCTCATCGATGAGATAGTATTCGATCTCTGCCACGAAGAATACTGTGACTTCTATAACCCGTCAGCAGGTTACGAAAAGACGCGAACTATTCGATTTACTGGTTTGGCTTCTTTATTGAAAAGAGGTATCGAACTGTCATTCAATAGTCGCATCGGGGCTAGGGGACTCAGTATCAGCCCATCTCTTACTTACTTTCCAGTAGTAGATACGAGCGCTGCGGCATTTTCAGTCATGTCCCTTATCTATGCCGCAAGTAGGTTTGAGAATCTTGGAGAGGCAAGATGCAAGATACTTCTTAGGGCCGCACAAAGAAAGCTTCAAGAGTTGTTTTGTTCAGGAAGGGCAAGTCCTAATGACGTAACCCATGGGAATTGGACGCTACTTCATGACCTATGTTGGACAGTAAGATCAGTTGATGTGAAAGCATAACAGACCAATCAACTAACCTTTTCAGGTAGCACGCTGGTCAAACACTCTGCAAAGAGCTAATTCTCCATTCGTACGTTTAATGTGTGAAGGCCTGCTCAGTTTTCTTGTTGCTGCAGGCACACCTGTCACAGTTCGTGATAAACAAGGAGCGTACGTGACGAAAGATACTCAAATTCCGTCAACTTATCAGTTCCTAGTTTACCATTGCACCTCACAATCGATGAGACATTCGTTCCGGCCTCTATCTATAGCCAGCTGGATGTTGAGAATACAGAGAGTCACCCGAAGCTCTACCTTCCACGTTTGTTTGATAGCCGTGCACTCCTCGACTATTACTACTATAACCAGAGCATAGCAAGGAGTAAGTTCAATTTTCTTACCCAAACATATATTGCCACTACCTATGATATTCGAAGGCTCACCACATGTACTAGTTCACTATGGCCCTTTAAGCATAGCGGTTATTCAAAACAATTTACCAGAAGTAGAGCGACTTATTTCCCGATATCCGGATATGCTCAAAGAGCTAAGCTTCTATGGAGAGACACCCTTACACATAGCCATCTACAGGCTGGATATCCTAAAGGTACTGGCGAAAAAGGCGAGTCCAGAAGTTTGGATGGAATACAATCGTCGCCTCGCGACAGTTCTCAACGTCACAATGCGAGTCAGTAATGAAATTTGTGGCTCTGGAGAAAATAGGAGTGCATCATGTTGTCCTTGCACAGAACCACTCCGGATCATTTTGGCCGCTGGATGTCCCATTATACCTCGCCGAGACTTCCGCAGTGGTAATCTCGTGGATGATTCTGATAGGTTCTCCTTCTCTGAGGCGTCTTTTCACTGCAAAACACTTCTGGCACAAGAGTTGCGAAGTCGCCGTTGGCAGCTGGGAGACTTGGCCCGAAACAAGCTTTCAATTACAGAATTGAGAAGCTTTACATCTCTGGAGACAGTACCCGACGTCGACGCCATAGAAATGGATAGGTTACTCCGTCAAAAAGAAAACCTTGATCTTGGACCGCTGTCGACTTTCGCAAATGAGATCCCGAATCAAAGGCTTTGCCCAGCTGTTGGTTACTATTCTAGGTCGATATTCTTCGAACTGACAAGCCCAAAAGATGCAGATCTCTTTTTTGAGTCTGGATTTCAGATGATTTGCGCCGATCAGGATCATGATGAATCATTAGACAGAGCCCTGTTCAACACCTATCCGCGACGGATCCGTATCATCTCACTAGACTACGCAATGTGGCTGATTGACCATGAAGCCCCTTTGTGGAAATGGAGCTATAGGTTTACTAGCCCGATGCCGTCTATTTTCGTTCTAGCCGACCTTCTCGGCATGCAAGACTTCAAACCTCATGGCCAAGAAAGCACAAGTGACAGGGCAGAAGCCTGTTTGTCACAATCGGGTTTAGTTGACACCTGCTCTTGCCTGTGTTCGCCAGATGGCTGCACCCCTTTTGATTCGAGAATGAAGTGGCTGGCACAGCCCCATCAAGAGCTCGAAGGTCTCACACTTGAAGATTATGCCACCCGTTTCGGCTCTTATGTGGAAATATATGGCAAAGGCCTAAAACTAAGCCATCACATCATCATGGTGCGGCAGGCAACATTTGCTGCTCTGGAAATGAGTCATACGTGTTTGGACAGGCCTGGTCGTGGTCATTTTAGGGATCTATCCTTGCGGATGTGGGTAATGGATCCGGTGACGGAACTGGAACCAGATGAGATTGAGTTCGAGACCCTCAATGTGGATGCGGAGGCAAGGAACCAATTGGAAGATCTGGTTATTATGTTTCAAGGCTTTTTGCTCGCCGGATCTCAAACGAATATTTCGAGTGAGGGTGACAGCTTTGATGCAGAGCTCTATAATCCAAATACCTGTTGCATAGATACATGTTATTACCAACGGGCTATGGAATTCTGGGGCCACATATGGGTGAATAGGATGCAGGTTGCTCTGGATATAGTGGCCAAGTCATTTGATAACGGCTTTGATGCACTAAATGATCTTGTCGAAGTTTCAACTTGCGAGGAGGCGATACAAGAAGTAGAGGATAGCCTTCAAGGGGATGAAGAGGCTTTTAACAAATTGATACAACAGATAGAGAATATTTAAACGAGTTAGTAAGGAGAATGCAACTAGATATGGATTTAAAAGAGGATTAATTAAATATCTTAATCGCTACTTTAACCTCCCTGTGACGCCTTTCTGAGCCTGGACTATAAGTGCGATTAGTAGACCGATCCTTCGGCGAATTGGGTGGGTATCATTGTCCGCTGGTGAACCCTCTCTTATCTTCAATACAAGCCATGTCTCAAGAACAATGCACCTGAAGGATAAGCCACCGAGGTTTTGTAAATACTTTCCATATGACCCTTGATCTTGAGGAACGGGAAACTTGCTTGGTTTGGCCACCTTAGCGAGAGAAGGAAACCAGGCACAACAGTTGGAAGAAGAAAAAACAAATCTCAATGTAAAGTTCAGGACTGTGCTGCCACTCCTGCCAATGCCATAAAGCTCTGCGCCTTGTAGAATCACTAAAGCTGACGGGGCTTGGACAATTTGGCTATGGGAGACTTTGAGACAGATTGGGTACGCAAATCATGGTTGGGTTGTATGGTGTTTTCTTGTGTTCCCACCAGGATTGAGACATACATATACGAGTTGCTCCTTTACTCTTGTTTCGAAAAGGTTGGCGATATAATAGTACAATTTAGCCTGTGCCCGGAAACCGGGGGGTGGGTGGTAGGCCTCCCACCGAAAGCTAGCTGAGCTTGACGGGCATTTGGCGCTTCCAACATACCCTCATCATTGACTCATCAAACTCTCCGGATGGTATGCCCTCACAACCATGCATTGAACTTCTCGGAGAGATCCTTAAAGTAGCTGGATTGGTCTTACACAGCCCAGTACTGATGCGTTTCATCGCCGTTCACCATGCATCGTCATCTAACAGTAGCCGATCTACAAACCATTTTGAACTTTGTTAAAAAGATACAATGCAGAGTCCCGGCCACTACACCCCCAGATCTACTAAGAAAGGCTTACTGTAACAAATATACAGATAGTGCTTGGAAGAGCTGCATTGGAACATACTCCTCTGCAGTCTGGCTATGGAGATGTGGATATCTTAAGAGGAAGAAAGGAATGCATGCTTCTTTTCAAGAGAGCCTTTACTAAACTAGATTAACAAAGATGATTCTCTGTGCTATCAACGGTCTCTAAGTAGCATTGAATCTTCAAATGTGGGTGAAGGTGACATTGCCCATCAACTAAGTCCTTGTCCAGGGAGGCCTACCAAAAAGAACATTTACCCATTCCACCCCTCCCCTCTTCCAATTTTTCCTTTGGCTTTCATTCACTTCTTTTTTCTATTCTTACTTCAAAGAAAAAAAAAACCCTTGTCCGTATGCTGAGTTAATCAAGAGATACCATAGCTTGCTACGCTTAAAGTATGATGCAGGCTTTGATGCGGGCTGCTTGTACCAAGGTAAGGAAACCTTGCGCCTGGAGTAGCACTATTAGCCTCATAGTCAGCTGCACGGAGATTAGACATGAACTCACAATTGCCCCACCCAGGCTGAACTTCTGTGCCTCGATCTGCCGAACTCTTTCTTCCAACTCGGCAATCTCTTCCTGTGCTGCCTCTCTATCCTGTCGCAGTGCTTTGATTTCTCGTCTCAGGCCAGCGACAAGTTCTCCAAGATCTTCGTCAAGCTGTTTGCCAGCTGATGTAAGTGCAACTCTTCCATTGGTATGAGCAAGTTCAGTCTGAATTTGTAGAGGCTCGGGATTCGGAAAGTCGAAAATCTTTCGAATGATATTCAGAGCCGACTTTTGATTGTCATCATGACGAACAACCTGTGCTCCACGTACCTCCATATCGCCCCAGACGTCATCGCGCCTTTGTCTGGCCAGTGTCTGCTGGTTTCCATGCTCATCATCTTTGAGCATATTCCACATCGTCGTCGTAATGATGACACGGCTGTATGCATCTTCACCGAGAATTCTCTTGAAGAGGCGCGTTCGTTTCATTTCGTTGCCCTGAAGTCGAGTGCCGTTAATAGGCTGCAAAAAGATGAGCCCGTCCAGGAGTGTTCCTTGTTGATGGGATGCGGAGAGGTAATCTGCAATAAGTTGAAGGATATCACCATCAGACTTGAAAGTATCATCAAAGCCGGGTGTATCAATAAGTGTCACCCTTTTACTATCGAGGGTAAAGGTGACAGGTTTGATATCTTGCGTACCTAACCATTGTTTTAGTAAAGGCTTCCGGGTCAGACTCAAGATGAGAAACTGTCTTACATGATTCGATTCCATGGCCAATGTCCAAGTCCTTTCGGTCGGCTGCCTTACTAACGAAAGTTGTCTTTCCAGCTCCAGTAACGCCTATGACAGCAATATTGATGTGAGAAGTGCGGGCCATGATCGCGTTCTTTCTTCGAGAATGTTGTGTTTTTAACGGCATAAAATAATTGAATAGTAAAGGATCACCTGTCGATTAAATACACAGGTTGCGTAGTGTCATTCAGATATTTAAGCAGTCTTTGAATGATGATTCATGGGACTTTATGGACCAGTCCATCCTACGCCAGTCAGAAAAGGCAGTGGCGTAGTTGTATTTTGATGCCATCTTGACCTGATTCGAAGATAACCCAAACCATAACCTCCCCTAACAAGTCGTACGCAATATTTAAGAAGTTTAAAAACGATGACGCTTAGAACATTTAATCTAACATGCAAGCTCTTACGAGACTGAAAAGTATGATAATGAGGTGATTTCATGGCAAGCCACAATTCGTACTCGGTGTGCCTCATCCATACACTTGGCCAAAACGGTCCATCAACCAAAATAAAGGCTTTTGCAAAATTATGTTAGATAAACACCCTCCACCAGAAACCCTGTTTACTTTATAAATACCTACATAAATCCTGGTTGTTATTTCTGGAAGGTCCCTCAGTTATGGCTTCTCCCATACTAACCACCATGGACGACATTACTAAATGGGAAATGATTCCAAGGTATTAGAATACCTAGCCAATATTTCGATGACAGATCGGTATCTCACAGAAGATAGTGAGCCCATTGACAGACAAAACACACCACCAAAAGAAAGCAGTCATAGGATACTGCTCCTCGGGGCGACCGGAGCCGGCAAATCGTCATTCATAGCCCGTACTGCTCAATGCAATGTCAAGATTGGCCATTCAGTGGAGTCTTGTAAGTTTAAATCTTATAGGAAGTTTCAGCAAGGTTGCTTATTGTCAATTTCCAGGTACGACTGACTGTGCATCTTACGACGTCTCCGAAAGTGGTTCGACCTTCACTTTAATCGATACACCTGGATTCAATGACACCTCCAGAGATAATATGGAGATTTTGAGAACTATTACACACTATCTTGACACTGGCTCAGGAGACCCTCTAACTGGTATAATTTACCTACATAGAATTACTGATACAAGGGTTTGCGGTTCGGACCTCCTCAACATTCAAATGCTGAAGGCCCTTGCCGGTCCACATTTCTACTCTCGTGTGGTAGTAGCATCCACTATGTGGGATACTATACCTAGCAAAGAAGGAGAGCATATATGTGAAGGCCGTGAAGCGGCGCTGAAAGATTCCGAAAAGTATTGGCGTGATATGATCGAAGGCGGCTGTCAATACTTTCGATTGCGCGGTGATGAGACATCTGGACTAGAGATTCTGCGTCATTTTCTGCTCGGTCAATCTGATGAGATTCCAGCGATTGTTGCGCAGTTGAATGAAAGGCGGTCATGGGACAAAACAGATGCAGGCCATATTCTTGTAGAAAATCGTGAACGGCGCGAGCGGGCGAGAATACGAGATCTAGAAGAAGCTAAAAAAGAGGAAGCACTGGCTTTAAAAGCAGAACATCAGCAAATTATAATGTATCGTGGAGGCAGGCGGGAGGTGTATCGGAATACCATTCTTGATAGAGCCCAACAACGCCGGAATAAGCCGACTACCTATTGGAAAGATCTCGTTTATGACATAGGTTGTCTTCCTAACTGATGCTTCAATCTGGAGGAAATAATTACTAGTTGGAAATGCAATTATTTCGTGCTGCTTTACCTATATTGATGTTGTGCATATATGGACTTGGAATGACTTTGTCGTGAGCAAAACTCTTCAAGCGACACAGGCAAATTACGAGGCAAAATTGAGGCAAGTCAAAAGGTGAATACAACTTTCGGGCACAGGTCTAAGTTACAAAGAGAACATCTAGCTCAAATTTATCTTCTTGCATGTGCAAGGCTACTTTTTGTAAGTACACGTTTTCCTGTTCCCGCTTTGAAGTAAATACTCTTCCTCGAAGGCAGACATTGTCTAGGGTGGCTGTGTCTTGATCAAGGCCCGTCCGTGCTTTGCTGATTCTTTACGATGTTTCAATCGGACTTAGCGCTGTGAATCCCATTACAGGGGTCTTTAACCTTGTTGGTCTCCACCCCAGTTTGTTACAGGCAGAGTGATCAAAGCGTACATAAAGCCAACACTCCCCCATTATTGTGCTTGCACAGACACAAATCTTCACATCTCCAAGCTTACTACTCTCAGAAAAACCAGCCATGGCCGCAACACAAGACATTGTCCGTGTGGAAAAAGCTTCCGAGTGGGCTGAAAAAATAGGAATCACGACATGGACAAAATTCCATTATAAGTCTGAACCCGAGCAGCAAGTTTTTAAACCACTCGACGCATGGGGGCATTCGCTTCGACAGCCTTTCTATGGTTCTATCATCGGGTCCCCTGAGACCTACTTCCTTGCTGTCGGTTGGCAATCGCAAGAGGAGTGGGATAGATTCCAAACGTCACCCGAGTATCAAGAGTTAATGGCCAGTTTGACAACCGACAGTGTGCAGCCAGAGACCAAGATCATCGTGTTTTCCACCAACATGTTCGGTATGGGATTTACCTCTCATGTCGAGATATTCACTGCATACTGGCCGACGTCAGTTACCCGCGAGACTCAAGATGCCATTCGGGAAACACAAAAGCTTGTTCATACACCAGCAGGCGGGATACCCAAGCCGACATGCTACAGGTGGAGACCAAGCTTTGGATGGATAGATGGTCACCAGGATTGGAATGGAGAAAAGGTTGTTGCAAGTGTGTGGTGCAACAAGTGGAAGAACGAGGAACTGGAGCACAAGTTCAAAAGCACTCAGAAGAGGATGCGCTTGGGCGATAGCGGAATGGATTATCCGCTTGCTCTAGATGCCTTCAAGGATGACTTGAAATCGCTTGGTGCTATTGGATGGGAATCGGTTTATGTGGCTTTCGAGAGGATTCGAGTTGTTAAGGAGGATTCAACGATTTTCAATCTGAGGCGCATTGGCGAGGTCAATGATGCGCAGAACGCAGCTGACCGCTTGGAACGCTTGGAAATCTCACAGCCTTCTGGTGAATAGAGCCAAGGACAGAATCTCCACCAAGTAATATTTCCGGATATGATCCATTCATTTAGCCCAATAACCCTAACAAAACTACTTCTCTTGGTATATCTACAGGAGCTTCGACGCAGAAGAAGCAAATGTAAACTTTGGGTTTCTCTTTCCCAGGTGCCATGCCAACGCGAACATGGTCCATGATTCCGGGTTAGCGACTGCTTGATCCTTTTGAATGAAACTTCCGTCGCCCAGGGCATCAGTTCCAATGATTTCATCCAAGGTGTCTTTAAAATTTGAGATGCCAAGTTAGCGCTTGCCTCTAGACTTTTGAACCTCATCTCACTTACAAGCAGTGTCTGGTGTATTCTCATTCTCAAGAGCATAATGAAACATTTCGTGAAGAAAGGTTAGGGACTCAACTGAAAAATGCTTGATGGATACCTCTTCCTCTGTAATGTCCGGAAGGTCGCCAATCGACTTGTACTTAATGTCTCTCCAGTTTTTGTTTTTGGTGCAGAAAGTGATGGTGTTAGGCTGAGCGTTGTCGTCAGTGCCGCCCAGATTCTTACGCAGAGCCTTGAAACAATAGCCTCCCGACTCATCAAAGCGGTACTGTTTGAAGTCATCGACCCACCAAGGTACTACGATGACTTGTCAGATCTATAGGGAGACCAGCTGATTAGATCGCTTACCAAATGACGCGGGGATCATCCTCCTTTGCGCGCCGGTTTTCGCCGCTTTTCTTGCTCTGTTTCGGCTTGTAAAATACTCTTCACAAGTTTCCGGAAAGGCCTGCTTGATCGTCTTGCCATCAGGATCCTGAACACCCGTTCCTTCGGTGAGAGATATGTCAGACCACTGTCTCTCTATTGACAGTTAGTATAATGCTGCCCCGACAGTTGAAAGCTATCTAATGGAGATACTTACTTTCAGCAAACGTGCTGTCGCAGTAGATCCATGCCTTGTCATTCTCATCCCCGGAATCTGTGGCTTCTAATGCTTCCAGGACCACGGATAGATCTTCTACAACCATAATTAGTCCTTGCTTAGTATTGATGAGATGCGAGAGATTCCTCTATGAAATAACATACCAGTCATCGTCACGACGGTGGATTTGGAAGAAGCATCCCTTGCGTCGATTCCGAAGAATGTCCGGAGATATTTTTGTACTCCAGAATCTGTGATACCCTTGTCATATAGTTCTTGAGCTTCCAAGAGGGCTTTGTGCGTATCTTTGAGAAGAGTAAGCGTATCTACGAACCACTGCTGGACGTTGTGGCCATCACATCCACCCTTTTCAGTTCCTGACTTGACACGAAAGACTTCAGTGACCTGAAGTTCATTCTCCCGAGCATAGCTCCTCGCAAGGACAAGACCCAGAAAGCTGAGGAGGGGCAGGAGTCTTGACCACATGGTATGGGACTAAAGTGAAAGGCCGGGCGTACTTTGAAGAGAAGAAAGTTGAAAGAGAATAACGAGCTTGAGAGAAGACTTGAAGTCGATTGTTATCCCTAAAAGCTGAACAATAAAAGCTCATAAATACATCTCCTCCTAACACTCATATTCGTGATGCAACCCAGGGCAAGCATTGAGTGTTGGTCCAACACGCCACGGTATAGCCACAGCATATGAGACCTTACCTGAAACCGGTCAGACCGAAGGTCATACGACTGCACAGCCTGAGAAGTTTCTTTCAACATAACCAACAGTCTAATACGGACCGAAAACAAGAAGATGAGCCAATAGGTCCTGATATTCCACAGGCCGAAGGATCATACCCCAGGAAGGATGTGTCTTCAAATAGATTAATTGTGAGTTTTAATGAGCGATTAATCAATAACGGTTGGGAAGAATATAAAAATATCTCAGTCAGCCTGGTGTTGGTCGTCAACCAACAGCACGCACGGTTGATTGCTACGAAGAAATAATGCAGTTGGTCGATGGTCAAACTAAATTCCTTCAGCATTGACCTGTTTCAATTAAAGAGATGGGGGATCTGCCAATGAGCCGCTCCTGTTTTAGCGCCGCCTTGCTGTCCTTCTCCACACTCCATTGTGTTGGTAGGAGGTTTAGGATGTGCAGCATCCTCATAATCTCGGCAGATGGGAATATGTAGATGGTCACAGTTGAGCCTTGGATTAGGCAGTCGGCTTGACATGTGCTTATGGAACGATAGCAGGACTGATGGCGGAGCATATTAAATCAGTGGAAATGCCTTGTATATCTGATCTGCAGACAGTGATTAATTCATTCATTTTTCCTGCCAACATATTCTTTCTTCAACATGAGAACTCCTGTCATCAGCATATTATTCTTTCTTCTCACTGCTGACCTCGTGTCATCATCTACGTACAAGCCCCCGCCACAATGTGAAGCAGGTCTTTGCCAATGTGGAAACTTTTGCCGTGCTCTTGAGGGAGAACAGTCTTGCTGTCCCAGTAAAGACGGATATCCTGAGCATATCTGCGGTCCTCGTATGTTTAACCACTCTACCAAGCCTTTTATGAAATGTTACTGACCATACTGCTAGATAGGACTTGTTGTGGCATAGGGTGCTGTCGTGAGGGTTGGGAATGTGGTCCTTATGACTTGTGCTATCAGCCTGATACTTGGTCCTCCTCTTTGAGATCTGATCATACCAGCACCATAATCACCATCGTTCGACCTAATCCTGAGCACCCTACCACGGATTCAGATATTTCAGGCTCTTTGCCTACGGCATCTTCCCTTGGGACGAGAATTACTCCCTCAGAGACTCTGCCAGGTAGTCTTATACCCACTAGCAAGGACGACGCTAGCCAAACTCTACCAGTCGTCCTTACCCAGCCCAATGGCCAAGTTACAACTCTGTATTCAACTACTGAGGAGGGTGCAACATCAAGTCAAAGTGGTTCTACTGTTGTGACTGGTTCTGACAGTTTGGGGTCTACGAGTGGAAGTCAAGCTTCTACTTCTTCCAATCCAGCAATCTCCACCATTATCACAGGGCCAGGGGAAGAAATGTCTACTGCAGTTCCTTCTACAGAGACTGGTTCTGACAACTCAAAGGTTACTCCAAACCCGAATGACCGAACTTCTCTCGAGTTACCTGGATCAGAAACTGGCTCCCATCATGCCACAGGCGCTGCTGCCACCAGTGACAATGGTCATTCATCCCAGCTCTCTACTGGAGCCTTCACGACGGAGAGTAACCTACCACATACGACTTTACCTCTACCTGGTACAAACAATTCGACCACAGCTTCAGAACCTGTATCTGATCACACCTCACAAGATGAAGCTTCCTCAACTGTGTCAGCTGGCAATGGTTCAACCAGCACTCAGAATTCTGATGAACCGAGTTCTGCCACAGGGACTATCATATCTCCATCATCTGGTGTCAGCACTATGGAGACAGAAACACATGGTGAAACCGTGGGTCTTACTACTGACAGCTTCACGGCCATCCCAACGATCAGCGATACAGAGCCTGTCTCCTCCACTGCAACCTCCGATGGATCAGAAGCTCCTACTGTTTTACCATCCACGGAGATTAGTACATCATCCCCGGATGAGACAAAGGGCTTGGAGTCAGATACAGATGCTCCAACGCATTCTGCAAGCACAAAAACAGATTCAGCACTTTTACCAACATCGGTACCAAAGACTCAGGTCAATGGAGTGACGAGTGATGCTTCAGTCAAACCTACAACTGGGAAACACTCGACACATGTCGACAATGGAGCTACCACTGGGGCTGGTCATATTACAACCAGTCGCGACAGCGATCAAACCTCCTCTACGATTGTTGCTGTACCTCTGATTACATCCGTCAGTAAACCTGAGCCACGGGATGATGGCTTCGTGGTACCTTGCAGCATGTGGTTCTTCAACGCCTGCATTGGACCCATATCCGGATGGGGTATTGCTCTTCCACCTGGCACCTATCCCCCGTATGTCCTCTCTGCTTGTTGTATGTCGGTGCTTTACTAATCATACACTAGTGGTCCTCCGCCACCCATTTCCGACAACCCTGGAGGTGGTATTCAGATCAACACAAATCGGCCACTCCCTGACTGGCCCGGGCTCACGTATGTATTCTATACCACTTAATTACTGCAGAGGCTAACTCACAATACAGAGTCGGCCCAGGGCACATCCCAACCTTCTCGGATGAGCCCACGGCCTGCAAGACAGAGTCAGCCGAGTTGTGCGTCACAAGCACATCATACAGTCTTGTTGTCGATGCTACAATGACCAGCACAGTGACTAGCCATGTGATCTCTACCTGCGGGGCTGTTTATGGCTGTAAAGTTCAAGGTCACAGCAAGACAATAACTGCGACCGACATAACTACAGCGTCGGATAAGATCCACACAGCCACGTCTCTACGTACCATGGAAACCTGGCCTGACATGGAAGAGAGCGACGCCAAGCTCAAAAGCATAGCCAGGCGTGCTCAAATGGACCTTGACTCAGTCTTTGGCACTTCCACCAGAACAGCAGCTACGACGACTAGAGACGCGTCGACACCGACAGAATCAGTGTGGACTGGTACATGTCCAGCCAAAAACGGACCAGATCCAATAGTACTTGATGGGAAGTTCCTCGATAACATGGGAGAGAAGTGTCTTTGCGAGTGGAATACTTGGATGAAGAACGATAAAACACTGGAGCCATACACGGTTGACCAGCTACGAGACGCCATAAACGACTTCTGCGATGGATCCCGCACTCTAAGAAAGCCCGTCCCAACAGGTTCTCCAGATATTGCGATCAATCGGTTTCGAACGCATGGCAACCACGGTATATTCATCCAGGCTGGTTGGGCTACTCCTCAACTCTGGAATTCCACGGAGGAGAGGTGCAAACGCAACAGCGACCTTGTACTAGCCGACAGTTGCAAGGCTGGTCTGGGGCGGTTCGAATGCCGAGGTGCAAAAGCAGGTGATCTTTGGGGAGGGGTTTATTACGAGGCGCTTGATGAGGGTGGTTGTGTGCGATGGACGCTCACTCCTGCATACTTGCCTGATGGAAGTGTCTGATAGACGGACTAGTATAGAAATCTGATGGAGTGTGAGCCATTTTAGTTCGAGAAACACATTTAGTGATAAGGATATATCTTTGTGTTTTAGTACGATTCAAGACCATGTTCAGCACCTCCGCTCCCTCTAGCTCAGGTACACAAAAGTACCCCATTCGGTGTTTGTTAGCTCCTCAGCCGCAGATGTGTTGTCTCCATACGATTGGTCTGCCATCGAACCCGTAGTTTGGAACCTCCCGTGTTTAGCTGACAGCCACGCTAGTGTTGTAGATCTCGATCTTCGCGGGACTGTCAACTGAGACACAGAGACACGAATGGCTCCAAGACATATACGTCATCACGACTAGTCCCGAACCAACAAGGTCTGAGCGAGAGATAGGCCGAATCTACTCGTACTAGTTGACAACAAGACCCTACGTGATGTCATCTTCAAAGGTCAGTTATATATAAAGGCCGAATTTACCCATCCAGAGATTCCTTCTTATCTGTTATCAGTAATCTCTCCTAGCCCCTTCCATCCTACCTCAGTCATTCCCACCTCGCACTATGTCTGGGAAGATCAAGGAAGTTAGTGGGACCCTCGTGACCAACACCGAGGTAGCTCCATTTCAATTTATTTGTCCATGTACATATGACTAACCAGCTTAATACAGGTCGAACCTCCATTCGACTGGACAAACGAGTACGAAGAGATGGGTGGCGATAAGACGTGGGGTGAATACGGCGATGTAGCCATTTTAATGCGACAATACGGCCTCGAAGGCGATGTTCAGCCGCTATTCAGCACGAAGCCGTTCACGGGAGAGGCTCTGTCCCTTTTCGAGATTGAACATGAGTTCTACATCTATAATGTCATGGAGGCATCTCTATACAAGATCTACAATACTACCGATCTTCGGTCGATTGTATCAATTATCGGTGATCCGAACAAAGGGCTATCTAGGCTTGACATTGAGCGCCTCTAGGCTGCGAGACTGGGACTTTGTGTTGGCCAAGGTGGGATGACGCTAGATCGGCGTCGATAGTTTGACGCATGTCTGTCTCAAAGGATAACAGGATAGGATCGAAAAGCAGCTTTGACAAGCTGATCAATTACCTTTTAGAAAAACATGCACCATATTGAGTTTCTGATCTGTCATAATCTTCTCGGTACAGCCTTGTACTCAAAAGAAACATCGATCATCTTTCCTGGCATTTAAAAGAAAGAGAAAGTTGTTCAGGTGTGAAACTACAACATGGGGCGTCAGAGTCTTGACATAGGTCATGAGGAAGCCTGGACACCTCGGTTTGTCGCCAGAGGTGCTGCCAATATCTTAAAGTCAGCCAAGCTCGTTCAACTGCGCGGCGACCATCTGCAACTCCAACCCTGATAATAACGCATGAGAAAGCAGCTGCTATAATAATGATAGCCTTTGTGTTCTAAAGGAATATGTATAAATCTAGTCATAGGGAATCTGTTCTCCTTCTGCTTAACCTTGTATGACCCGAGATCATGATCTGAGATAGAGCCTCCATGAGCTAGCATAGGTAGTTGAAAGAATATTATCGCCGTTGGCTTCAGGCATTATCACCTCTCCCATCTAGGATGCAGTCGCCGTTAAGTGGTTTGTGCATAAACCTCTTGTCGACTGGCTTTGTTCTAGCATCCGCGGTGACCCTCGGGGGACTACTCGGCACAGTCCTCTCCTCTCTTTGCCCGATCTCCACCACAAGCCCCAAGGCCGTCACTGCCGTTGTCACCTGGACAAGTTCCGATGACCTATCAATATTAGCATTATTGAACCTCTAGCAGTCTTTTGTTCACATACCCTGCACTCGCCACCACAAAACATTTCACCTGCAATACAATTGTCCTAAACATTGATCATGTTAGCTGATCCACTTCGTGACCTCTCAAAAATATTAAGAGAGTAAAACATACCCGAGCCTCAACCTTGGGCACGGTGAGGGCATTGGCCATCATTAGGAGGCCGAAAATGAGGAGGAGAGCCTGGCGCATCTCGTATATCGAGTGAGGGTTTCTGTGCAATTGATTTAAGAAGTAGCTTTTGCTGGTGTGTAGTGTCTTTGCTTATTGTAATGAGGTTGCGTGTATCAAAGCAGAAGGAAACGAAGGAGGCTTTATATACGTTATTGCCTTGGTGCTAACTAACTCATTATATCCAAGTATGAACCCGATTGGAAGCTTGGGATAAAGCTACGTGGGCTTCATGCCCTCGCTACCTCATAGGATGACGTGTCTTAATCCTTCGCCTGAATCCTTCGGAATCTTCCATCATAGGTGATATCTCCCTACTAAAACTCTTCTACAGTATTATATTGTTAGCATAGCGTACAAGTCCTGCATTGTTCCCTATTAAGCAGGTATCAAAGGATCTTCTTCCCAGTAGAGGCCTGTTCCTCTCCATGGCTGCAATCTTGGTGCGTAGTATGAAATTTGTTTGTACGTAGCTAGGTGCACTGATGCAACGATTAAACAAGGATCTTCCAGATGCTAACGGCGACGCCGTAGTGTGAAACAAGGTTGCCCTGACGTCAAAGTAGTTATTTGCGAGTTAACGGTAGTGAGTTTGATAGTACTAACATATTATCTCTTAATATTCACTACGGCTAGCACACTTGGTATTTGTTAATACTTTAGGTAGTATTCCTTGATAGCAAAGTAGAGTAACGAAATTCTATGAACTCTTTCTATCCTGAAGTGAAGATCCGATATAAAGAAGGCAATGACTTAAGGAGCAGTCCGAGGGTTGCAGTGGTCCTAAAGGCCTAACCTAGCTGTAATGGATTTGGTGAGTACTACGTAGTATATAATCCAAGGGGTATTCCGTGCTGTTGGCCTAATACAATCTAGGATTCATGCAAAACACGCCCGACAACCGGGCGTAAAGCTTGTTTTGCCGCAATAGCCATTTAGCGTACCTGTTTCAGCCTGTTCCCGCCTGTTCGAATCTAACGGTTCAATCTAGCTTACATTGTAGTAAGCGCTAGTATGTGGACTATTCACAACTATTACTGAATATGGAGTTACACATATGGCCGACTCCCGGATGGGACGGCTTGGACGGATAGACTAGAACTTCCTTCGCGTCAATTCCGACCCACCTGATTGAAAATGAACTGATTGAGGCTGGCAAGGCTTGATCAGATACCCCACACTTCCAGGGTGCCCCAGGTAGTGGCTGTCATTGCTTTCCTATCCCCACGGCTCTGTAACGTCACGTCTTGCTAAGATCAGCGCACATTGATCCAGCTCTCATCACACTGAGCTTTTCCTTCCATTAATAGCATGCCGTATGGATATCTATCGACCACGCAGTGAGCTTCGGTTGCTTCGTCTGCCAAGATCCCTTCTACGGTCTTATTCTGTAACCTTGAGATACCATGATCAGGTTCAAAGCTCGGAGTAATCAAATGCGTTCTTTATTAATGTTCCGGGCTGAAAGTCTTATATGCCCAAAGAAACCTTATACAAAGATAACATCCAGGCAGTGGTGCACGAAGTGTATGCAAAATTTCTATCTTTTTTATTTTTGGCTAAACTTGCTAAATCACCATTCATCATTCTTAGAAACAGTATGACATCCAATACCTCCAATAAAATCCCTAGCCTCCGTCTCTGTTTCCACGATCTTCAAGATTCCTTCAGAGGGCTTAGAATCGAGAGCCAGGATGTTTGAGGGATCAATGACAACCACTGTCCTTCCATCCTTTACCAACCGAGTAATATCTGTCTGAATAATCTTTTGGGCCACTCCGTTGAAAGAGAAGACGTCTCTGAACGAGAAGACCACAGCGCATACGTATCGGTTGCTGCCAGAGCCAGGATCCTCTGGGTCTGGGTCGCCGAGTTCTCGCGTAATTGCTCGCGTAAGTCTCTCTGAACCACCAAACCGTACAACACCTCGCAAACTGAAGATGAGAACTTCTTTGTTGCAGTTTATATGGTGAGGCTCGCTGTGTCCAGCGACAATAGTTGCGACGGTTACACGTACCGTTGCTTGTGCGATCTGGCTGACGTCCATCATATGAAGACCCATGTCGCTAGATAACTTCTCGCACATGGCGACACCTCGAACACTGTTGCCCCGAGAGTCGAGCTTGGGAGAGAAGACGGCAATACCCATCTGACCCGGCAAAGCACCAATAATACCTCCAGCAACACCGCTCTTGGCTGGTATGCCAATTCTCGATACCCAGTCGCCTGCAGCATCGTACATACCGCATGTTGTCATGACAGAGAGGATTTGTCGGACACTGTCTTGGGGAATAATCCTGTCTCCAGTGGCAGGGTGAATACCTGCATTGCAGAGAGTAGCAGCCATTGTAGCCAAGTCGCGTACGTTGACGTTAATAGCGCATTGGCGAATATATCCCCTAACAATCTGCTGTGCATCGCCAGTAATGATTCCGGCCGCTTTGAGCATGTATCCAATTCCCATATTGCGGTTGGCATCTCGCAGCTCTGCCTCGTAAACCTCTTCGCACACTCGCAGTTGACGACCTGCTAGTCTTGACATAGCTTTGAGAATACGGTCTGATCTTTGCTCTGCCGTCCAGTCTGGTCCTCCGATGAGAGAGTGTGCTGTGATGGCTCCAGCGTTGATCATGGGGTTCATGGGTCTGTTGCTGCCACGCTCCAAGGACAAGCTGTTGAATGCGTCACCTGAAGGCTCCACGCCGATCTTCTCCAGGACCTTCTCCAGCCCCGCATCCTCAATCGCCAGTGCGTATACGAATGCTTTGGAGATGGACTGCATAGAGAACTCAATGTCGTCATCGCCAGCAGAGTAAATCTGACCATCCACCATCGCCAACGCCACAGCCATTTTAGACGTGTCAGCCTTGGCTAGCGTCTCGATGTAGCTGGCCGCGGCGCCAGATTCAATAGGCCGTGCATTTTCCAGCACTCTATTGAGATATTCGGGGATGGGCGACTTCATTGGGCGGAATGGCTTTGGTTTGGCCGAGATGTTCTTGGGAAGAGGAGAAACCTCAGTTCTCACCGCTGAAGGCATTGTGACGGGAAATGTCGCAAGCCAAGTATTTGCACCTCGTCCAATGATAATCAAGCTTGTGTAGTTCCAACCTTTCCTGTTTGCGCGACTAGTCGATGACCCACTGAGCTGAAAAGCGCTGGCTGAAATAGGGAAGTCGATAATATTATTTATCTCACCTTTGAAAATTACGATAAAAAAAAAGATAACCAGAGAAAGAACACACATTTCTTATAGTAAGAGGAAAAAGACAAAAGAAAATTTGCCGTCACATGAGCTAAAACTTTTCGTTTACCAAAACTATATGTAAAATTTACCTAACAGCAACTATATAATTTTCAATTCTGTTGGAGCCATGGTTGTGTCGGTGACTAAGGAAAAAACGCCCGCTACCGCCTTGTGCGAAGCCCTCAAGGTGAGAGACTCGGTGAGGATTGGCTGAGGAGAGCGGGTGCGGTCAGACGCGTACGTAATTCGTCGATCAAGGTGTCAAAAAAATACAAATTGTTGAGGCGAGGTTTGGTGGGTATTTGGTGGAGGTCTCTGTAGGATCTGGCCTTGTTTTTAAGTCACATTCGTTTGCACTAGTTGAAGAATCCATTCCATCTTGGGCTGTGAGACCACTTTTCCTTGCTGAGATGGCGCCGATATAGGATCGAATAATTGATTTCTGTTTATTGACTTGGTGGGCAAAAGAGAGGTGAAATCATGTAAACTCGCAAATGAAATATAGTTCAATGATTGAAGTTGATGGTTCGAACAATCCACTCACAGCTTCTTGGTTGGGGGTTTGACTGAAATGCTAATATTTTTAGCATGAGGATCTCGGACACTTTATTACCACCAAGTCTGTAGCAAGATTGAGAAATAATACATGAAGTAAAATATCAAGTATTCAATACACCGTAATATGTACACACGGCCTACTAAAAGCCATTTCTTTCAACAAGTTTCCCCGACAAACATATCGGACAAAGTAGGATTTCCTGTCTGCAGGGCGCGTTTCAGGCGTAGTTCTAGAACCAGACCCCGCAAACAACAGCAAAACAAGCTTTGTTTAGAGTTTTTATCCTTGCATTAAGCCCCTGTCAAGTGTCTCGCCAACCTGTAGTTTATTGGTTATCAGGGTATCACGCGTCACCACGTACGCCAGAAGAGGCGTTCTCAAGATTCCAACCTTTTCACTCTCCCTTTCACTCTTTCTCCTCCACTTCTTGGCCTTTTGCCTTTCACCGAAGCATATAGACGCGTCGTTAACGTTCCAACGAAACCTTCATTCTTTTTGTCTGTCCACTATGGCAAGCAATATCCTCCCAGGCCATGATGGTCATAACTCAGGACACAGAGATGAATCAACCCCGCTTCTGCCACATATCTCAGCACACATCGCACACGAGGGCGAAAGCGGAAGAAGCGGCTTTCATCCACGGAACTTTCTATCTGTCCTCTGGCGGAGCTCCTGTACCGCGTCGAAATGGGTCAATTTGCTGTGGCCTTTTGTCCTCATTGCCATCATTCTTCAATTCTTTCCTGGCCTGCATCTCTGGAAGTTTGCTACCGCGTACATCGCCGTTATTCCAACTGCCAACCTCTTGGGATTTGCAGGACAGGAATTTGCACGCAAATTGCCCAAGGTTGCTGGTATTCTCATCGAGACGACTTTTGGATCTATTGTTGAGATTATTCTCTTCATTGTCTTACTCTCCAAGAATGAAGTCGACTCTGATAAGGAGAATGGAGACGAGGGCAACCTCATTCCAATCATCCAGGCCGCAATTCTCGGCAGTATCTTAACTAACCTACTTCTCTGTCTTGGCCTTTGTTTCTTCGTCGGTGGGCTGAAGCACGCCAGCCAGAAATTCCACGCAATCGTCTCAGAGGTCGGCACTGGACTCTTGCTGGTGGCTGCCTTTGGCCTCCTCATTCCCAGCGCATTCTACTCTGCCCTTAAAGCCGAAGTCGTACCCGAATTCCCAGGCTTCAAAGTACTTCACGAGAAGTTTACAGAGGGCAAGCTCCAAGATGATGTCCTTCGAATCAGTCAGGCAACTTCCATTGCACTAATCATTGCCTTCTTCTTCTATATCTGGTACCAAGCCAGTAGCCAGCACAGTATTTTCGACGAAGTCATTGAGATGGATGAGCATCGAGATGCTGATCGCGAGGAGGATATGGAGAAGCCAAAGTTCACCATGACTGAGACTATTGTTGCTTTGGTTATCGCCCTTGGATTCGTGACCGCTCTTCTTATTTTTCTTGTTGAGGAGATTGAGCATGTTGTCGAAAGTGGTGTACCAGATCAGTTCTTGGGTCTCATACTCTTGCCTTTCGTGGAGAAGGCGGCTGAACACTTGACCGCTATTGATGAAGCATGGGGTGAGTTCATGCGTCTTCATGTCAACTACTAAATGCTAACAGTCTTACCAGATGGAGTGATTAACGTCGCCTTGTACCATTGCCTAGGACCATCTATCCAAACTGCACTCTTCAATGGCCCACTTGTCGTTCTCGTTGGGTGGGCCATTGGAAAGCCTATGGACTTGAACTTTGAGATCTTTATGATCGTTCTACTCGTCCTGTCTATCCTAGTGGTTGGAAACTTCCTTCGCGATGGCGAATCCAACTGGCTTGAAGGAGCACTTCTAGTGGTGAGTAAAGGCCTTTCTTCTGCATTGTTCTTGACTCACATTTGTAGGTTATTTATGTGATTGTTGCTATTGCATGCTGGTATTACCCAAACCCTGACGTGGCTACTTCAAACGGCTTGGAAGGTTCTGAGATGGTCAATGTTACGATGAGCGTTGACACACTTCGTCAGTTGCAGAAGCTTCTTGGAGAAGCACTGCCACAGTAGGTCAGAAATCCAAGTCACTGGTGTCAGAACCAAGGTATGGTAGCAGAGACAATCAGGTGGAGAGGTTCTCACGACTGAGATGCCGTAAGGTGTTTCAAGACTTTCTGAGCATGGATTGACCACTACCCAGATATTCTGGTCAGTTGTCCTCTTATGTTAGATTAAGCTTTTGCTTAAACGTCAATCTGTTCATCATTTATTATTTATCCACGTAGAGTGTAGGCACGTCATCAATAAATTATCGGTTTTTTGTTTTTAAATTTCTTCACAAGAAATTTTTCGCCACAAAGCTATAGATTCACTTCCCTCGGTGACAAACCTAATTATCGTAAATACGCTCATTATATAAAGCTTTGTGTGTCCCCACCAAATCCACCCAGACTTGACTTTTTTCATCTTTCCAAATCTCATTTTCCATCCCCTCTTGTGTTATATCCCAACAACACTGACAATGGATCCATTCTCAAAGCTCCCTTCGCTCGTTCAGACTCGGATTTTCATCCATCTTCACTCCGAATCAAGTATCACGCAACTGAAGAAAGCCTCTCCTTCTATGTTATCTCATTTCACTTCATACAAAAAGTGCATTCTACGAACCATCGTCACTGAGATTCTTCATGATGACACGTCTGGAGGCCTTCTCAGGGATGCTGCTGGGATTATTTATATCTCAGATACCACTCGAACAAGAAATTTTCACCATCTGAGCCTCTGGCAAACCCTCGAACTTCCTGATCTCCATTCTTTGGACGATCTTCAGACGCTCTTCCGACTCTTTTCCCGCGTCATCATATTCATCGAAGACTATATCACCAAGGCGACGAGTGTTTACCCCCCTAGATCCTTCCTCGGCATTCCAGACTTGGTCGTTGGAACAGGAACTTGTTTCAAAAGGCAGACCTTGGATGCTGACGTGGTAAGATTTACCAGTTTGACGCGTGATGAACGATACCGATTTCTGCGAGGTTTCCTGAGGTACGAACTGCTATGCAGATTATATGATCCTAGGGCTTGGAGGTTGGCAGAGAGATTCGACATCGACTTTCAAGTCATCCTAGATCATGGGAGCGGTGGAATGCCGGATAAGATGGCCCTCACATCGATACATGACTACTACAAGAGTCTTTACGGAGCGTTATTCGCTCAGTGCCAACCATCTTGGCTCCCCGAGTGTCCTATACCACCGACTCACAAAAAGAAGAGTGGAGAAAAGGCTGCAAATGAGATACCGCATTCTCAACATGGGTTACTATTTCCCGACAATTTAATGTTTGATGCGACAGTATATTTCCACGACCTGGGTTTCAACAGACCACACTATGTAAAAGCACTGACTTGTCTCGGGTTGGATTTACTCAGTCAACTCATTACATTTCTGAACCACCACGAATCACCCGGCGAGTATATCAGGGCTTGGCTTCAAAGGTCCCTCAGGAGCTTTAATTCCACCTCGCCTTGGATCAATAGCTTGTGCGATGCTGCTTGTGAAGAGTCGTGGCCCATTTATGATCGCCTGTTAGAGGGACAGAGGGTTTGCCGCAGGAGAGATCCGGAGATTATCGAGGAAGACATTCGTCAGTACCAATTTTCGGAGTATAGCGGTGGATGGATTCCACGTTGGCTGAGACTACACAATTATCAACTCTGTATCTACCGACAGCAGGCTTGGGGCCTTTTTGATGATCAGAGGCTGTATCCCACGGGACAGAAGCACTTCCCGACTTTGGACGAGCTTGCGCAACTTGAAAGGAAGTTGACTGAAGAAGAGGTACTTTCTCCGGCTCTTGAACGGAGTCGAAGACGATCTCAGAAGTGGCAGGACTACTACGCTTCAAAGCTATTGGAACCTCCAGTGGAAGAATGCGATGAAGAAAATGCCGGAATTTCTCTGAAGGGGTATCTTGCGCCTTGCAAGAGATTCTTCGAGACTTCATACTCGGATAAGTTGCCAATCATCTAAGGTGCAACAATTATAGCAATTTCGAGAAAATGGCGTTGAGATTTGCGTCGCAGTAAGACATTTCAGTGGCGCTCAGGCGCTAACAACCTCGTGACATAAATTATTAGGTACTTAGACCTCAAGACTCTAGGTCATCTATCTCATTCTTTACTTTCCATGTTGATTGATGTGAAATATCGTGGGTAATTGGAAGTACATCAACTCAAATGCTCACATTGAAATAATCTATACCGTTGGCAGCGAAACCATATATAAATCTGGTACATATATTTCTAGGCTGGTTTCTAGCTGCCTAACTATTACTTCTCGATCATCAAATCCTTTCTCACATCGAAGACATGTGCCGGGATGGCTGTACACTATCCTATAGTTCCTCTATTGCGAATGTCAAAGGAGCCTGAAGTCATACCTTGAAAGACCTCGCTCCATGAAAGATTATCCTCACACTTACAGAGGACCACTTCATTAAGAGGAATGATATTACGAAGCAGGTATGCAAGGTGATAGGATATTTAATTGATCGTATGAAACCTTCTACAAATTTTCTGGATAAGCTTGTACACGATCAATCGCCAGCAACCATTCAATCGAGGTCGAGAGTCAAGTCCACCTCTAGAAAGGCGTCTCATGGAGCTATCACTCTTCAAACTCCTCCTGATCTATCTCTGACCCATGCATACCTGCCTCATACTTCTTAAACTCGGCGGGGATATCATCATAGCTCACATCAGTTTCAACCAATCCGAGCAGGCCATGCACGATGTCTTGGGGGGTCGTTTCGTTGGCGTAGAAGCGATGATTGTCGATGTCAACAAAGTCAGGAGCCATAGTCTCGGAAGGGGGGTCAACACTAAGCAACTGAGCATTGAGGGATCTGGCGCGGGCGTGACAATTGCTAGTTCTGAAAGAACTTTGTGCCGTGTTTCCGATTCTAAGAACCAACAGCATATTGGTTCTGGGGAAACTTCTTTGCCCTGTCTCTCAACGCCAACAGCCAACATGCGGTTGGTTCTGCTGGGTTCTTTTTGTGCCGTGTCTCCGGCGCTAAGAACCAACAGCGTGCGCTGTGTCCTTTCACTGGAGATATCAGCCAATGGCAGTCCCACTAAAAAGCATGTGAAACTTGCTTGGATAGACTTTCGGCTAATCTGAGCATTGCTACATATGGGGAACCTTTTAAAAGACATAACATCTGATGCAAGCGCAAGTCTGAGATGAGGTGGTACCATAGGTATAGTCTGAAGCATAGAATACGCAATACGAGAATAACTGCCACGACGAGAGTCAATAGAATCAACCCAACAGTCAATTTGCCGCAAGTAATTGAGGCATTTTATAGACCTTGGTCAAAGCATCAGGCAAGATCTCATTATCCAAGACTGAGTTTTTTTCTTATTGGCAGTCTTAATGAGGACCTGAAACGTGAATGTCTCATGTTAGGCGACACTACCATACCCACATCAGGTGACTATTTCTTTGAAGTCTCTTGACTACCATCATTCTGATCATCCTTAACCTCATACGCCTTCAGATCCTCAGGTATATCCTCATACTTCGCTTCTTCGTCTTGCTCAAATAGTGCGTCTAGTCTATCCGTAATATCTTGTGGTACCCCATTGTTAATACGAAATCGATGTCCGACAAGAGAAAGAATGTTGGGTTTCACGTCAGGCAATGGACCATGTTCCTCCAATGCGCGTTGAGCCAGCTCCGTAGCGTCTATGTTTTGGGTCATGATTAAAATAGAGGGTTATTGCAGTCTATCATAGATTAAACCATTAATAAAAGTGATGAATGGTTGCACTTTGTGTCTTACCGATGCTGTTTCTTAGTCGTTACTTGAACTGAGTGGTAGCTAACTGGTGGAGGACGCCTGATTATTGACTTTTGATCTCCTGCTGGGCATAGTCTACTTTATATATGGATGGGGGAATGGCTGAGTTATGACCAGCGGATTGATTGGTTATATTGTCATCCACTCAGACGCGTTGAGGAATCAACAGACATTTGCCCATTGTTGGTCCGCAAGGTCATAGCGCACCACACACATGACACATATCGGGCGGCTTGGGGCTTGAGATCAGTCA
Organism: Fusarium sp. NFCCI 5145; assembly: GCA_033439405.1. NCBI lineage: Eukaryota > Fungi > Ascomycota > Sordariomycetes > Hypocreales > Nectriaceae > Fusarium > Fusarium sp. NFCCI 5145. The sequence continues at coordinate 143,621 of JAWDHB010000087.1, read as the reverse complement.
GGGATGACCCTTCCAGCACCGCTACCCGGTGATCTCATCCCCAGATCATTGTGTTACTGTATAACCGAAGCTTATTTCTTACACTATGGTTGAATTTTAGCTTTAGCGTCAAATGAGCTCTTCAGCCATTGCCTGATTGAAACCAATGTGCCCTAAGGTGCTAACCAATCCGATAGCCCCGGTGGAATCACTGAACAATACGGGTTGCCTCACTTTTCCTGGCAAAGATGACAGCAGTCTGTCAGTATCATAGTATTATACATGAATTGGTACTTCTGCGCCTAACTATTTTTTCTCAATCATCAACACCTTGCTATCGTAGTCTCCCTCAAAGCTCAGTTGAATACCAATATTCATGAGTGTCGAACCAGAAACTGTCTGGTTCTTATCCACGACATACTTTGCACTCGCGTCTAGACCTTGTAGTCGGAACCAAGGCCAAGAGTTATTGATCGTCGCTCGAGTCTGGAAGGCAAATACTACAACCTTCTTCCCATCCTCGGAAATAAACTGTCCAGCTGGGTAACGGGTTTCTTCAGGCAGGGCAAGTCGATAGAAGTCTCCAGTGATTACAATCGGGTTGATCTTTTCAGAGAGTGCGATGAGGCCAGGAATTTGGTCTCTCTCCTCGGGTGCAAGGTCGCTTGGGTCTAGTTCGATGCCGAATGAACCACCCATCATAGCAACGTGTGCTCTGAAGGTTACAGAGGTATTCCTCTGGGTATTTCCATTAGGGACATGTGATAGATGAGCTCCCATGGCGGATGGGGGGTATGCGAGTGAGGTGCCAAACTGGATAGCAATACGCTCAGCTGCGTCTGTATCATCGGATGTCCAAATTTGAGGGAACCACTGAAGAACACCAGGGTCAAATCGACCACCTCCTGAAGCACATCCTTCCCAAAGAACGTCAGGGAACCGACTGGTCAATGTTTCAAAGACGTAATAGAGTCCCCGCATATATCGGTAGTTGAGAGTAGGATCTGGAGTCTCGTGGATACCACGATTATTATCCCATTTGACATAAGAAATAGGCGATTCACGAAGAATCTTAGACACAGAGTCGATAACGAACTCTTGAACCTGAGGCAAAGCGAGGTTGAGGACTAGCTGATTACGGGTCTCTGTGCGGGGATAAGACCCTGAGTGAAGTGCCCAGTCGGGATGCTTTTTGTACAAGTCTGATTCGGGATTCACCATTTCAGGCTCAAACCAGATACCAAACTGCAGCTTTTCAGATGAATTGGCAACAGTAAGCTTGGTAATGTCGTCTACAAGGTCTGTCAGCCCTTCAGGAAAGCGTTCTATGTTGGGCTGCCAGTCTCCAAGACCTGCGTTATCGGTAACGCGTGGATATTTATTGCCAAACCAACCATCATCCATAACGAACAATTTGACACCGAGATCAGCCGATTGTTTGGCGATTTTGTAGATGGATGTTTGGTTAATCTCAAATGCCAAGCCCTCCCAACTGTTAAGGAGTGGGGGACGAGTTTCTTCGGCGAATTTGCTCTTCATTAGGTGTTTTCTGTAAAGACGGTGGAATTGTCTTGACATGCCACCAACACCTTCACTTGAGAACACCGAGACTACCTCGGGGGTCGCGAATGTCTGACCGGGCTTGAGTGGCCATGAGAAATCGAGGGGGTTAAGACCCAGAATAGCGCGAGTCAGACCTTGAGAGCTCTTCTCAACATCCACGGCGAAAGAGCCAGTGTACACTAAAGAAAAGCCCCAAGCTTCTCCTTGGGTCTCAGTGGTAGTTGATGATACGAGAGCGAGGAAGGGGTTGTGAAGGTGAGAGGAGTAACCAGTGGCGCTTTGAAATCTGCAGTCTTGTTAACATGCTGTCTCATCGTTGCAGAGAGATAATGCTCACCCTTGTGTTCCAAAATCAACCTTTCGACGTACGCGCATACCCTCACGAGCCCAGTCACCCCTGATCTCAATAAGGTCGAGATTTTCCTGCTGCAGATCGACACTCCAGCTGGAGACCTTTTTCAGGTTGACCGTCGTGTTCCCCCGATTAGTGATATTCACACTCCGTACAATAGCATCATATTTTGGAAAGATCGAATACGACAGGTCAGCAGCAATGGAGCTGTAATTGTCGTACATGTGAACAACTAAAGTTGAGACATCGCCATCATCTCCAAACGTTGCCGGAAGACTAGGTAATCCCGGTTTGCCTTGTACAACGTCGTGCGACTTGTATCGAAAGTCGGTAACAGTTGTTCCACTTGCCTGTTGAAGCTGGAATGCTGGGATACGAAAGTCTCCTCTACCGTGGTCAGGAAATTCTCGTCGGACTCGACCGATCAAGGTGACCCAGCCTTGGATTGGGCCTATTTCAGTAGCGATGCCATCCTCGGCGACGGGTCCTCCAAAATGATCATTGATGAGGTCTCCGGTGGTGTTATCGACATGAAAGCGATATGAGACGTTATCTCCATTTAGAGCGAATGATGTCCCGTCAATATTAATGGCTGTGAAGAGATTAGAGATGTGTTAAGGTTATGGGAGTGAATACTCACGATCTGAACTCTTCGCGAAAGCCGACAGAGACTGGCTCAACAGCAGGACAGTCACCGTAATGCGCTTAGACGTAATAAGCACCATCTTGAGATCTGTAATGGACACTGAAGTGGTGGTGAAGATAATGAGGGGCCATATGCTCTTCTTAAGTGCTTATGATATTTTCGACAAGAGTCCGAGGATCAGCAGAATGTCACCCAAAGTTCAAAGCTCCAGGTGTGTAGTGATGATCTTACTTCGGGCCGATCATGAATTAGGGAAAGCTGGGGAAATCGATGACATTTGACTTCCGAAAGATACCCCTCTCAGTGAAAGATCGGCATCGTTTTTGTGGAGGATCAGCCCAGATTCCCCAAGATTGGAGATTGGGCTAAACGGTTGAATCTTGTTTATGACGCTTATTCTATGCGCGCAAATAAGAGACTCGACTTGAAGAGGAGGGTCAACAAAGATGATGATATACGGAAATGCCGAGAGATACAGTTACGGAATGACGTCATTATATCATAGTATATACTAGCCTAATATTGTACAGTATTTTACAGTACTGTATGTAAATAGTTAATCCCGTTTAAAGAAGGTTAAAGTGAGAATAATGACTATGTGGCGGATTAATATTTTCCCTCCATCCTGGGACTCTTATGATTGGTCTAATTTCGGATGAGGGGAATCAATGACACTGTGAATGAGCTCATCTTTCACGTCTTCTAAGAACCCGTAAACACCAAGATGGACCTCAACAACATAATTCTGCCCCTTCAAGACTCTTCAACGCAATGGGACATCCGGGTAGAAAACGGAGTAGTGGTCTCCATGAAGCCGTCCGCTGACACGTCAATTCCAAGCATTCTACTTCCCTCTCTTTGTCATCCGCATATTCATCTGGATAAGCCATATCTCCTCACTTGCAACCATCCCTCATCCTCCAATCATCCGGATTACTCGGACTTGGCACCCCAATCAGGCACCTTTGACGAGGCCTTGTCTAACACATCTGAAGCAAAGAAACGTTACACAGAGGAAGACCTGTACTTGCGCGGGTCTCAGCTTTTAGCCACAAGTTACACGCAAGGTGTCACCAGTCTGAGGGCATTTGTTGAGATAGACCACGTCACTGAATTCAAGACTCTAAAAACAGCTCTCCGACTAAAGAAGGAGTTTGCAGATTTTCTCGACCTGCAAATTTGTGTCTTCGCACAAGATGCCATTTTCTCGACAGAGCATGGCGAAAAGAACCGCGCACTTTTGTTAAAGGCCATGGATGACTTTAAACCATTCATCAAGACCATTGGTACTACACCATACGTGGAATCAAATGATGAGGCGGAAATGCAAAACATAGAGTGGGCGATTCAGACTGCGTTAGCATACGACAAGCACCTCGACTTTCACGCCGAGTACAACTTGAACGGAGGCACTGTGATGGACTTTTTCAACTACATTGTTGACCAACTCATTGTTCACGATTGGCCTACACATCCTGGTGCACCTACAGTTGTTCTTGGGCATGCTACAAGACTGACTCGAGCATCTCACGCTGAACTTACTAAGTTCTCTGAGACATTGAGAGTGACGAAACTACCTATACATTTTGTCGGACTTCCAACAAGCGATCTTCTCATTATGGGGAGGCCCTTATCCAATGACAACTCGGAGCAGAGTGAACCACTCAGTCGTCAGTGCGGTACTCTTCATGTACGAAAGATGATTCAAGATTATGGGTTGAACGCTTGTTTGTCGGCTAACAATGTCGGCAATGCTTTCACTCCGCATGGTGACGGCGATCCTCTTGGGATAGCTAGTTGGGGCGTTGGACTATATCATGCTGGGAGAGTTGAAGATGCAAAATTGCTTTACGAAGCTATCAGCACTCGCGCTATAGATGCCATAATGCCGCCGGAGGATAGCAGCGCAGACAGGTACTTGGTTGAAGAAGGAAAGCCATTAATGCCAATGCTGTTGGTGAGGAATGAAGCGAGCTTGGAAATCACATCGGTGTCAGGGAGTGCGGTAAAGGTTCCAGCCCGGCAAAGACTCAAAATACAGGATATCGTATGGGATCCTCCAGAGACGCGACTCAGAAGCATTATCAAATAGGTGGGCTATCTATTTAACAATACTATTATTTTGGTCTTTTTGATTTACTAGCCTCCAAAGGCAATCAGAATAAGCCTTTCTCTGAATTCATCGAACTATATATTATGCATAGCTTGAAGGAAACGTTCGTTTAACTACAGACGCTTACAGAACCTGTCCGTTTCCTCACGGATAAATAAACCGAGTTCTACATTCCTTATTGGGAAGCTGAGAGCTGCAAGGTGAACTGCACCTGTCAGATCATTAACATGTTATTCTTGTGTGTTGGTCCGACCAACAACATCCTTGCAAACTCTATGGCGAGACAAGAGGCAACAAATCGACCCCTCTTCACTCGGCTAACATGTAAATGCGGTATTAAAAAGCCATGCACGGCCTGTATTTCCTCTTCTGATGAATCACTCAATGAATCCATGTTGACAAAATGGCAGACAACGGTGGAGAGCTTTTCGTCGCTCCTGATGAGAATGTCAAAGTCTTTTTTTCGTTCATAAGGTCATATTCTAATGTCCAATACAGGTCCAAGACGATCGAGACTCATCGATTGGAGAGGTAGGTTTTTCCTTTTGGTTGGCATGTGGCCAGTCCTCGTGGCTAAAAGGTAGTGACAGGATGCGATATCATCGACCGCGAGTCTGAGCAGTTCAATTCTCGAATATCGTCAAGAAAACGGGAGAACATACCATGGGTACCACGATGGAAGTAAGTCTCCATGATATCTCTGTATTTATTGACACAAGTTTTAACCTTTATGCTCAGAGTATCATCTTCCCAACGACGAAAAGGAAAGTGACAAGCTAGGCATAACCCTCACATGTAACGAACAAAGTGAATCCTTACTAATAGAGTCAGACCTGCAACACAATTTATTCCTTCTCACTTTCGACAATAAACTCGGTCTTTCACCTTCGAATCTTCCTGATTCAAAGGTCAAGCGCGTCTTGGACTTAGGTATTGGCACAGGAATCTGGGCAATTGACTTTGGGGATGATCACCCAGAAGCCAAGGTAAGCTAAGTTAAGCTGCAAGGAATTAATTAACACTAATCCTATTTACAGGTTACTGGAGTCGACCTGTCTCCCATCCAGCCTAGCTTGTAAGACGGCAAGTACCGTCTTGTCTTCTATATACTTATTATGGACTAGTATTCCACCAAACGTTCACTTCCTTATCGATGATATCCATGAGGAATGGGAGTACTCTGAGCCGTTTGATTATATTCACAGCAGGATGATGAACTTTAGTATCCCCAACTGGCTGGAATATCTAAAGAAGATCTACCAGTAAGTCCACGCTTTGTATATTTATGCTGATGTAATATCCTAACTTGATTAGAAACCTCGCTCCGGGAGGCTATGTGGAGCTTCAAGAGATCGACGTCAATATGAAGTCTGACGACGGCACCCTTACCGAGAACACTGCAGCCATGAAATGGAGCAATCTCTTGAACGAAGCCTCAGTCAAGCTTCAGTTACCCTACGCGAAACTCGATGAGTTCAAGGGCATGATGGCTGAAGCAGGATTTACCGACATTGTCGACAGGCGTTTCAGATGGCCGACAAATCACTGGCCAAAGGAGAAGAAGTTCAAAGACCTTGGGATGTGGAATAGTGAGAATATAGCTATTGCCTTGGATGCAGTGACGATGGCTCCTTTCACAAGAGCTCTCTACTGGACCAGTGAAGAAGTCAATGTTTTCCTTGCCGACGTGAAGAAAGATCTCAATAGCACAAAGATCCATGGTTATTGGCCAATGTAAGTGTCGCTACAACTTCAGCTATGGGAACTAATTTATGGATAGTTGTTCTGTGTACGGGAAAAAGCCTGAGGTATGAGAGTTATATGTTGCACCGGGGTTAAATATTATAGCTACGCTAAAGAATCTTCAGTCTCTTCCGAGTCCGAGGTGAAATATGTGACCTGACAGTACATTCTTTATTGCCTAATATAGACTCGGCGGAAGCAAATTAGATAAGGTGCATGCTGTGTTAGAACCCGAATTTGCTTCAACAACAAAGTTTACAAATAATCAAAATTTCTTCTGATGCAATTCAAAATTACAAACTTATATGTCGCTCTTTATAAGATATGAGTTATGCTAAGGATTTTATGTGCTTGGGTAAATTATATAAAACCTTAAAGTAGTAACTATGCATTACGAAAGCATTCTAGGTTTGGTGGGAAAGAGAAGCTTTCAGCCACAGGTCTCAACTGCAAATAACACATCAAAACCACTATTTAGACATCATACCACAATGCCTCAACAGTTGCTATAGCAAAAAGCTAATAAAATAAAAAAACCTAGAATATGACTCTACGAAAGCACTCAACCTAGGTAAGATTAAGAAATGTCTGAGAATAACAAATATAAGAATATCTGTTAAGGACAAAGTATCAGTAGTCAGAGGTTCCTCAATAAAAGGAAACATACGTAATAAAACTTTACTCTTCAATGAATTCTTTGCCCTAGGTCAAACGAAGTTGCCACCAAAGGAAAAGGGAATCCGAGTATGTTGGCAGCTGACCGTTACTAAGGGCTTTTGACCTAGGGTTCGGGTTCTTGGTCAGGTTCCTTGGAAAAAAGAAACGTTAGTTTAGCATAGCGAGATAAGTGGCCCTTGTCAAGCCTTTCTCAGAATATTGCTTTTTCTGATTTGTCATTTTCCTGTTGGCTGGGCTTGTCTTGACCAACGCCAGAAGCTTGATGTGGTGATCCTTTTCTGATGGGCTTTTTAGTTCTTCCACTATAAGTTAAGTAAGTAACCAGTCAGCTAGTCTCTTGACGCAGATAATTAACGTTGAGAAATACTCTTGGTAACCAACCGTTATAAAGGCCAGGAACCCCTGATGACCTGCCCCCGTTTTAACGGTCGGACTCCATCTTTGATGTGACCCCTTTCAAGCAAATGGGAAATTCCGCGAAGTTTTAACGAATTGTGAGATGTCATAAGTAAGCTTTGTGAAATACATACTATTGGACTAAATGGCCTCGGCACGTCAGACACAAGTCGCCGAGTCAATGCCTTGAACGACAGGAGGATTCCGAAGGTCTTGTCGTCTGAAGTCAGCCGACGTGGCCAGTTCTTGTGAGCAGATATTTTTTACTCAAGACAACTCGGATCGACAGTCGCTAGCCATGGTTCTCACATAACCATGCTATCGTGCTGACGAACATAATTACCCCTAGTCATACCTTGTTTAGCTACCTTCTTGTAGATACTCTACAAAACGCCTACCTATATATTTAACTAATGTTTAAAGACTGCCCTATCGCCAATAAGATTTAAACGTGAGACATGGCGGCGCCACCTTGATGCCAAGATTCATCTCAGCTCGCGAAAGGGTTCGGTCACGGACACCAAGAGCGGAAACCAACCCGTCTCCACCATCTGTGCTCCATACTCCATACATCCACACATGTTTCAACAAACACAGTTGGCTGACTGCCATGTCGGTTATAATTAGCAAGGGCCCAACATTTCTGACATGTAAATTCCTTGCATTATTCGCCCCTTGACAAGTCTCCGTTAAAAACCGTTAAGATCTGCGCCCCCTGTCCGACCAGCCACCTACTGCATGAGCTGAACATCCATCCATACGACGTAAACCAAGAATGTGCTGTTGAAAAAGCAATTTAGATAGCAGAGTTTCATTTTTGCCTTGCCTCGGTCTTTCTACTCGCAAGCATTCCTTATCTGATGCTGTCCTGCGATGAAGCACTAGAAATGATGTGATGCTACATACCCAATCGAACTGCGGAAATCCGGTCGTGTAGAAAAAGCAAAGAACAAATGGATACTGCCAGCTCACCTTACAGCGAGGAACCTCCGAGTCCATTCCTATTGGATCGGTGTGGCTTTCGGGATTCCTCAGCACAACGAGAACTGACCCTGGCCCGTAAATTGTTTTTCTTCTTTATGGCTCGTCAGGATGGCGGTTCCATTTAGTTTCTTTTTCGTTTCACCTATGATATGACGAGGCTATGTGGTCGCATTCTATATGGCGCTTGTGTCTCCTGTCAGAATTGATATTATTCGTATTGAGGGCCTGTCAAGTTCATCGTTTTCTAACATGTCGCATGTTCTCCCTTCAGTGAGGAATTCCATCATTCCTATATCAAGCCACTTAACCCCCCAAACCATAAACCTCCAATGACCTCGAAACTTGGACCTCGAAATCAGTTCTGGCGGAAAGACACGCTTTCAGGCCAATATGTCGACTCCTCCGCAAGCAGACCCCAACGCTCCCCTCACTGGTGCAGCCCGCACAGTCGACCGCCCAGGGCTTACTGCCATCATCTGGGTATGCTTCATCGTCCCTACACTTTTCGTCTCCCTCCGCTTATTCGTTCGCTGGCATCAAAACCGACGATTTCTCCCCGATGACTACTGGATCACTTGGGCATGGCTATGCATGTTGACCATGACAATCTTACAGACTGTGCAGATGGATTCGATCTGGTCCATTACCTACCTCCAAGCCGGTCGCCTCGACTATGGTCCCAAGGATGTGACGGCCCTACAAGTGGAGTTTGTCAGATGGTCATTCCCCATCATCAACCTATTTTGGATCATCCTATGGTCCATCAAAGCCAGCTTTTTAGCAATCTTCTTTAGATTGGTTCAGCCATTTCCCATCATTCGCCGGTTATGGTACTGCGTAGCGGTCTTTGCGGCAGTATCGCTAGTTGTCTGCATTATTTGCGGCGCACTGACATGTGATCCCCCGTCACAGTACTTTAAGGGTATGACCCCCAAGTTCGACACAAAATTGTTGCTAACATATTGTCTGCAGGTGGTTGTACCTCTGAACGCGATCGGTGGAGGACATCCTTCAACATCATCCTCTTCACTACCCTCGACATCACCACCGATCTCATGATAATGGCGCTCCCGATCACTATACTACCTTCGTTGCAACTCGACAAGAAGAAAAAGATTGGACTTGGAGTTGCTTTCTCTCTGGGGATAATCATTATCTGCGTGGCTGTTGTGCGCATGTCACAGATCATTATCGGCAACAGGGTTGATATCGTCGGACTGGCCATCTGGAGCGCCGTAGAAACAGCCACGGCTCTTATCGTGGGTTCAATACCAGCCCTCAAAGGCTTGCTCACACGACGCATCAAGAAGTACGCGAACTCCAGAAGTGGGAGGACGGATCCGACAGACTACGACAGTCGAAGTACTCACTATCGACGAGGACATGGTTCAGTACTGACGCCTCAAGTCATAGCGACATCTGACTGTATTCCCTTGGATGGAATGCATCACAGTGGTCAGGTGGATGGAGGTATATACATCCAGAAGACATTCCTCAGGACAACGGAGAGTGGGGAGAACTCTTCACAGGGTGAGGGCGACGAAATTGCCATGGTGAGGGGAAAATAGGGGCCAAGATATACGAGAAGGTCAATAAGATGAAGACACTCCGATAGTTAGAACGCATTCCTCACGGTACATAGCCTTTTCTTCTTTTCCATGATAGCGGAGTCAATGCAATATTTTATAAATATTTACAACCCTACTCGAATTCCCTCCATTGTCTGACCACCTCATACAAGCTATCGTCATGGCCAACATTTCCGGGGAAAACAACATAGTTCAACCCCGGCCACTTAGACTCGGGCTCGTCACATCTCCACATCGGGACTCCAGGTGCAGCTTGGCCAACGATAAGTGCTCGCTTCATCCTCAGGCCCTTAGTAGCCATATCAGAAGAGGTAATACCCCCCTTGGCAATGATATATCGAGGTTTCTGCTGTAGTCCCTGTAGAAAGGAGACCAATGCCAGTGCTACTGTTGATCCAATATCCAAGCTCTCGATCTCGTCTTTTCCAACAATGAGCTCCCGGCTGGTCATGACTAACACATCATGACCGTCTCTAATCTTCTGGGAAGCGAGTTCAATTGCATTTGCGACATCCCCTTTAGCTGCTTCATCGGACTTGAGCAGGGCTTTGACGTTCAACGTGATGGTCGTCAGGTTACTTCCCGACTTTTGAACCAGAGAATCCAACTGCGCTGTGGTCTTGGGCACATATGAGCCTGCAATGATGAGACCACCAACACTCTTAGAAAGTCCCAATTGTCCAGCCGAAAGGGGCGGGATAGACGAGATTCCCAAACGTGACGAGACAAATGCAGCACCTGTTCGGTAAAGGAATCGTTTTCCTTGCTGCGACGCCTGCAAAAGTGCAGTAATAACCACATCCATATCCTCATCAGCCGCGGCGTTGATCACCAGCACAACAGGAGATTTGCCTCGCTTTGGAAGATTCATGATTTTTTGAAGAACAGCATCAGGTCCGCCTACTCTGACAGTCTCCAAGTCGATAGAATCAATATTATCGTGCGGAATATTGCCCTTGGACTTTTCCACGACATAATCTCGGAGGTTCGAACTCTTGTAGCCAAATGTCGCGTCCTTTGCAAATGGGGTGTCTGCAGCCGGTATGAGCTTATCACCCTCATGGACATAGTGAATATCGTTGATAGTGTATCGTCCTCCTTGGAGAAAGAAAGGGCATAAGATCCACGCGTCGAATGATCCATTCACATGCTCAACCGCCTCAGGTTCAAGAGGGAAATGGCCTCTTAAGATAGAATCACCACGGAGGACAATCTCATATGGGGTATTTGTTTCTTGAGAAGCTGTCTTCAGGTGGTTGCAAATCTCAATCATGAGTCCTCTTGCTTGAGGGGGATGCAGGGCGCGTGAATTGGTCAAGATAAAGAAGCCATTGCCAGTTCCGACTTGTTTGAAAGTCGACACTAGGTTTTGAACATCCCAGACGGTGAGGATAGTCACGTCGTGACAGGTTTGTGTTCCAGTCGGGTCATCATCAAGGATAACTAGTAGTGGAGCTGGTGATGAGGAGTTCTGGATGGTGGAGCGTGTTTGAGTGCGGAGCTGCTGATGCGAGGTTGGGATTGGAGGCAAAGATGAAAGAGCCTCAGATAGATTGAGAACCCCGGTGCTAGTCATGATTTCTACTAGAAAGGATGGAGTTATTTGGTGTATTGCCTCTGATAGACAGCAAGACTCGATCGGATGTCTATTGAGATAAATAATCGTTGTCTTCGGAATAAGTTTAGGGTAACCGACGCATCGCCAGGTTCTTAGCCGATATCCGCAAGCCCGCCCGTGTCTATCGGCCTTCGTCCCTATTGGCTGGAATCTGCTACGGCATAGCGCAGCCTTCTGGTCAGACAAGGCTGAATGGTGGACAGTTCGAGGATGACCAAGAGTTCTACAGCACCATATCCGTGAACTTTTCCACCACTTGATTGCTTTTAATGTTAGTAGTCATGCTATTTGGTGAATTCTGCTGGTTCTGGCTCAAGTTGTGTCGGAGATTTAATTGATCCATGTAGTGGGTCTGAGACATAAAATGTATAGCACAATAATGCTCAACATGGTTGCATACTAGCATATAAGTAGCACAACTGAGGGATAAACTATTTCATAATCCTCCTGCACAAAATAACTGTCAACATTCTCTCCCTTTCATCGAATGCGGAGGCGCCCGGACTAAACATGCATCCGAGCACCTCCGCAATTCCCCAGTGACGATTCTATACCATCTTCGTCCTAGTTCAAGGACAAGATCGCTGACTAACCTCCCCCGCGTTTTGATGCGCAACTTCATTTTCTGGCCATGATTATCTACCAGACTGAGACATCAAGACACCATGTCGAAACGAAACGGAAGCATCTCGGCTCAGGAGTATGATGGGAGCGTGGTATGAGACCTTCCGATGCTGGCCTACATGGAGTCTAGATGCTAACGAGAGTGGTAGCCACCGCCGAAAAGGGTGGCGATAACTTCGAACCCAGAACACCCTGTTCCACATATCTCAAGACATATCAGAGCGTGTACAACATGTCGGAAACACAAGGTATGGCTCACAGCGACAATGATAATCCAGATACTTATACCCTCAGATCAAATGCTTCATGGATGATGCCGGCCCTCCATGTCGGAGGTGCAAGGAGAAGAAGCTTAGCAACTGCGCCGTCAGCAAGAACCTCCAAACCATCATTGATGAAAAGACAGAGTATGTCAAAGTCCAGCCCTTAAACTCCTTAGAACTTCACTGATGCCTTCAAGATTATCTGAGGCCATGCTATCAGATCTTGACCAGATGTACACAGCCGTCAAAGAAATGAGAAGTATCATGGGCATGCCTGAGTTACCTCCATTACAGACATCGCGCATGAACAAACGAAGAGATTCAATAGTAGTAGAACCACTAGAGCCACCAAAGTTACAGCCCCCCGAGGACAACTATGGCCCGTCATGCGACAACTCACCTAAACTCACTCCAGAAGACGATAGGCTGCCCCAAGCCCCTATTCACTCTCTTTATACCCTTACCAGGATGAGAGCCCTACGTTCACCTGGAAGTGGAAACAACAACTCGAGTCAAGCCATCAACGATTTTATCTCGCAAGGACAAATCTCATTGCCTGACGCTGAGCGATTATTCTGCATCTACCGAGATCGGCTGGATGGATATATCTACACCATTGGATGTCCCTACAAAACATTGGATCAACTTCGCCGAAAGTCTTCTATCCTATGCGCTGCTACCCTCACCATCGCAGCACTACACGATCCAGCCGCTGATAAACTTTATGGCGTGTGTAACTCCGAACTCCGTCGGCTGACTGAAAAGTCAATGCTGCAGCGTCAAGGCGACAGGGATTACTTTCGAGCCCTCAGCATCGCATCATACTGGTTGAGTGATCTGTCCTGGACTCTATCAGGTCATGCTATCCGACGAGCCGCAGAATGCAACATTCATAATAGCTATAGTTTGGCGATTAAAGACCAGTCCGAAGAAGCCATGGATTCTGCTCGCATCTGGTCCATTCTGTATATATGTGACCAGCATCTCGCAATTCTATACGACAGACCGGCTATCATACAGGATGATTGGCTTACACAAGACTGGGAAGGCATTCTGAAATGTCCGTTGGCTACGGATCAAGACGAAAGGCTCATGAGTCAAGTCGAATTAATGGGAATCTTGCGGAATATTCGGAGATTATTTGGTCCTGACAAAGGAGAGGAAATTCCACGCCTATATCTCAGCCAGCTAGTGCACTACCGTCGACAATTGGACCAGTGGATCACGAAATGGACGGAGCGACTCCCAGGTATGCCTTTGAACTCTCTACTTGACAGTGGCTAATAGGTTGCAGAGGGCCATCCGACGATAGGCGCATTCCCTCGAAAAGGAGCTCTCTTTCACTTCCACCTTGCCCAACTATATCTCTACTCGCACGTATTCCGCGGACAGTCAAACCTAATACCCAGCCACTTCCTCGACACAGCATCAATGGCAGTGACTTCTGCGTCAGCCATCATAGACATCCTCCTAACCGATCCCGACCTCTCAACAAGTATCGTAGGGATACCGTCCTATCTTCTTTCCATGACAGCCTTTGCAGCCATGTTTCTCGCCAAAGTGTCACACAAATATGGGGATGAGTTGTTTAGACGTGAACAAGCACTTGATCAGATCACACGACTTATTAACCACTTCCGATCATTGTCTATGGGGAAGTGGCACTTGGCGAATCTTATGATTAGAGGTTTGGAGACTGTGACGAGTCTTCTTACCTCTCATGGAGTTGACGATAAAGTTCAAAATGCAATGCCATCGATGATGCCGGGGAGTGAAAATCAAGGTCTTGAAGTTGTTTACACGAATGCTGATATGTTTACGGGTATTGAAAGCAGCACCATACCTACTTGGGACACAACCTTTGGACTGTCACCTATTTTTGGGTTTGACCCTTCTCTTCTTGATGTGGATGGGTATATGCAGTCGATGGCTATCTTTCCTACTGCTGACCCATGATTAGTTTCTGGGGACAGTTGAAGGAAGGGTAGATGTAAATATTAACTTGCTGTATTTCTTTTCTTGCCTACTATCCTCAGTAGTTGCTGCTTTAACCTGAGCCTTGCCTGAGTCTACCTTAAGCGAATAATCTTATATCGCTTTTTAGCCCCTGGAAATTAATAAGATTACAATAGTCATACCTATATTAAAGTAAGCCTGTCTATATATTACCAATAGATAGCGGCGCTACAATAATATAGCCAGCATATTTTCTCTTTCTTTTAATTCAGAGCTTATTTTATAAGACTGCATATCTTTTACAAACTTAGTAATTTACTCGTATATAATACCTATATAAAACTAATAATTGAGTTAAAATAGTATACTGTTAAGACTTAATATATAATAACTTACTCTAACTAGGGATATAGGATTCCTTTCTTATAATATAGTACCTGAACTTTTTCTATTTGTCGGATTACCTGGATGACCTTTATACTAGAAATGCTATAGTTACCTTAGAAAACAACCTATTTCTGAAACGCCTGCTGGATTGTTAGGTCGTCTGGGATGCCTTATTCCCAAAGGAGACATCGTATTAGTTAAAGATAATATCAATCTGCTGATATAAATTACTGAGGGATATAAGCTTGCGTTAAGGTAGACAATAGTCCGGATAGTTAATTAATAACTATAGCAATGGTATCTCGTTCGGCAATGACTCTTTCTGATTAGTTAGACAAAACTCACTGCGCGATTTAGGCGGCATCGTGAGGTGAAAACCGTCAAGCCAAAAGCGAAGACGCCGTTTCAAGAGTTATAGCAAGTAACCCGGTACTAAAATAAGAAAATAATCTAGCTAAAATCCCACGGATATAATACCAGTGGATCAGTGACCCCCTCGTGAGCTGGAAAACTATACATCTGCGTTCTAAATCCTTCTATGGCCACCTTCTCTGTGTCGAAAATATTCCAATTTCCTAATTCTCTTAGCTGAGTATCGCTCTGTAGGACGCGGTCAAAGCTTGTCATTGCTGGAACCCATTTGAGAAGAGAAAATTGGGCACACCCAAGATAATACCATCCCCTGACAAGATTATAGAAACGATGCCAATCATCATCCCGAATCAACTTGGCGCGCTGGATGAGAATGGCAGCTTCCGTCTCTAATTGAACAAACTGTCTTCTCTTGTATGTAACTTCGAGCCTAAGGGCAATGATATCTAATGATCGTCGATTACAAACGCCGAAGACCTGGTCGTAATGGTCCACTGGAGGGAGCACATCCTCAAGTCGAGCGTCCTCATCTCTCATAAGACATCTGCGCGCCTGGTTGACCATCATAACGGAGCTATTATAGCTCCTAGGACCTTGATACCACTCAAAGAATTCTCTGAAGCGGCCCATTATCCTTGCTTCCAATGCCGGCAGGTGGACCATTGGTATATGTGCGAGAGAAGTGTAAATAGGGTATGCTGCCGCATTGTCTTCGAGGTAGGTTTGAGCGCATGCGCTGATATGCTGAAGCATCTGTAGGGCAACCAGTTCTTGTCCCTTGTTATTGATGTCGTTGACCTTCTGTACAAGATTTGGAATAATGTCATGATATTGGCCTTGCACGAGGTGATCAATGGCCCGAAACGCTTTAGCCCAATGCGGCACGGCTTGAGTCAGATCATTTCGATCAATAGAAAGATGTGCACATTGAACGCTGTTTAGGAATGAATGCAAGATCGCCTTCTCTTGTTCTTGCTTGATTGATGAATGGATGATTGTTTCCCGGCCGCTCCATTTCCAGTGCCCGGCCTCAAAAGAGCCTTGGACGAGTTTGTCAATATGGAAGAATACAGTCTCACACCCTCGCCATTGCTCCTCCCTTAGCACCCGCGGTGGAGCATGGCTCATGATCTGTTCTGAACCGCTGTAGCTGCGTCGAGAAGGGTTCTCAACGCCGCCATTGCCCGTCTGGAGATGACCCGAAGACAGTGGCAAGGACAGCTGTAGGGAGGAATTCTCCCTTGGTTGAGTCTCGTTTTCTCGTGCAATAGATGAAGATTGACGCGTCTTAGTATACTTAGAGTATCCCCATCTGCTAAGCTCTGTTGTAAGCTGCTTCTTCCTATGGCAATGTTAGTTTTGTACCCTTGGTGCCTGAAACAACAGAGACTTACGACACGTCAACACCATGTAGACATTTCAAGATTGAAAGAATGTCCGTTTGGGTCCTTCCCTTCACCTTGTAAAGGTAGTAAATCTCTCCTTGGTAATCTTCCATGTTGAAGGGGTCCTTGTGTATTGGCTATTTCCCAGCCATTATGAGTGAGAGACTATGGTTGGGGCCATTGGCAAGAAGATCAAAACCATGGGTAGGACAGTATGTGCTCCACATATGATTCTTTGGAGTTCTACCTCATATCATCACTAGTAGGTAACAAAAGCTAGGTGGCAGAATAAGCCAATGAGCTCAAAGTGTATCAAAGAATGTGACATGCGACGTCAGCTTTCAGCCAAGCTTAAGCGCTAGTGGCAGCTCAAAAACAGGATAGGTAATCACTAATTTCCTTAGCCCCTCGAAAAGGGTTTGGTTTCGGGTTTTCAGCTGTGACAAGGGCCATGTCACACAGCCAGATATCTTATCCTCAGTCCACAGACTTAATCAAAAGCAATATGCTCATAAACGAAGGTGTAGTGGCTAAAGTCTATCTGCTATCCTCCAATGAGAGATCGCCACATCTATGATTTCAACTCTGCAAAGCCTAGCTGCGGCCGTTGCCCAATTCCTCTGCCCCGGGCACAATGTTGCGTCGAGAGCAATTTACAATGTAGCACTCAAGGATCGGTTTAGTACTCTCGGTACTGACAACCTGGGCTTTAAGCTTCCATTCAACACATGTATGTAATACTGTAACCAACGATGCAAAGCATATGCATGCGCCTGGCTCGAGATATAAATTCAATAAGTTGGAAGATGATAGACTTTGGGGCAGCTATTCAGTCAAGTGGTGGGAACGACGCCGTGCACGCATTGAAGGAAATACAATGTCATATTTCGAGGGAGTATAATTGATATCATTTTACGTATGACTTAAACAAAGGTCTCTTAAGGGGCGAAGCCAAAGGATCACCCTGTGTATGCCTGAACTCGATAGGTAAAAGCCCATTGGATCTACCTTAGTAATCAAAAGTATCCAATTTATGTTGTGACACAATCCCCAGCATTTTCCATCAAGGCACTTACGTAGGGCGTCAAAAGTGTCATGTGGCGGGAGGGGTCCTAGCGTTGCCCCCCGTCGAGTAACTTATTGATCACTCATATTGGACCGTCTTCCTCTTGATCCCAATTGGTCCCCTGAAATTTCCTTAGTACTGTCGAAAACGGATTAGCTTGCACAATACTGCATTATTTGCTGTCTGGTTCTTGGTCGAGTCTTTTCTTCTGAGCGTGCCGACGGTATCCGCGGCCAATAGTAAACTACTGTGTAACACTATAGAAAGTGCAAAATACGCAGTCGTCACTCCCTTATGCGTGGATGAACTGTAGAAGGTTGCAAAATGATAATGATGCACATGTTGATGAGATGACGTTACTTCAAGCCCAAGTATCTAAGAAGCAGGTCGTGAAGGTAAGCCCAGCGTATAAATCCTTGGATCCTCCCCAACTAAATGTACATTCCATTCTCCCAAAACCATCCTTCTCATCTCTCGAATTCAAGCCTATACACTTGTAAGGTTCCATTCCTTTTGTTGCCATCTGCTTTATATGTGGCAGATGTTTAGGACCTAAGCTAATACCAGCTATATACAGCCCAATCCATACCTCAAAGTACCTGCATCACCCCTACTACAACATGCGGGCCCCCAACATTGTTCTTCTTGCTTCGGTCCTCCTGGCCTCGCAGGCTTCAGCCGGTCTCTTCTCCGGTCTGATTTGTGCTGCCACAGCCGCTACTACCGGCATTATCTGCCATGGTACCGTCACTCTCGCAACTGGTGGGGTTGGTGCTGTGGGATGCCACGCCGTGGCAACTGGATTGTTCAAGACTTGTGCCGTAGCTACACTCCCGGCTCCTTAGAGCTGAAGTATACGTCATTTAGAGGGATAGCTGCGATATCAGAATAACCGCGAGTTTCCGGGTGAACAAGGACAAGGATTGACTTTATGTCGGTTGCCTGCGGCCTGGAGTGTTCACTATGTAATGATTCGGTCTTTACCTCCTGTAACTTCAGTCTTTACCTCCTGTTACTTCAGTCTTTACCTAGTTTATTTGCTTGAAAAACTATTGCCTTGCAACTTGCAAATTTCGTGAATAGAGTTATTATTAGGTAGCACCCTAGCAAAGAGTCTCTCGCTCTTATAGAATTGATCATAACACCATACAATTTGAAACATTAGACTTTAGGTTAGAATCAATAAATGAAGTAGGTGAGAAAATGAGATTGAATGGAGTAGGCCTCGGATATGACTTATTATAACATCAAATGCAACTCAACGTCAGGCAGACTATGGGGTCAAATCTAATAATCTACGGACTTGGCATAGGTAGAACGACACTTCCAACATCAACATCCAAGATGGGGATAGCACGGGATAAATTTAACCCTTTATCGGGACTTCAGCCATTTATGTACCGATAAAAGGTTCCGGTTAGAGTTGCACAATGGCCCTCCTGTAGAAGAGGAGTAGTGCTAGATAGTGATAGGTGATTTTTGAGGCATGCGATAGATATTCTTTCCGCCTTTGGGTTTTTAAGGAAGTTGAAAGGACTGATATAATAAAATGCGAGAGATACATTAAATAAGATCGAAAGATCGAGAGTTGCCAGCCTCGGCAAATTAGCTGAGCTTCTCGCATCGCTTGGGGCTGAGTTAGACGATCTGCCAATCGCTGCAAGTGACAAGAATAAACCCCACACGGAATGAGACACGATTGCGATACGATCAATAGCGATGGACATATTAGACCGAGAGCGAGAATGAGCTTGATGAGAGGAAAACGGAATATGCTTAACGTTAAGATAATAACAGCTCACTAAAAATAAACAGTCCCAAGTTGATAGATCATGGTTCAGCTGCTGGAGATAGGACACTGAACACTCGAAGAAAATGGCCTTCAAGCAGCAGAGTGTATTTATGTCTATGTAATTATGCCATAATTCTATGATTCATCGCTTTCCACAAATCTTTACATGCCCTGAATGTTCCTTGGTCGGTATTCGCTCTCCAGGTATTCCAACTCCTCCGGCGTGAACTTGACATTCAAAGCTTCCACAGACTCTTTGATCCTCTTCTCAGAGTTCAACCCTAAGATAGGATAACATCCCTTCTGCAGCACCCACGCCGTAGAAACAAGCGCCATGCTGATGCCCCTATCAGCAGCAACCTTTTCAACACGATCCACAATCTCCAAGTTCGCATCAGCAAACCAAGTATCTGTCTTCTTATCAGTCTGACTGCGAATAGACTGATTGGCGTTATCTTGGCCGGATCGAGGCTTGGCGAGAAGACCTCTGGCGATAGGACTCCAGGGAATGACACCAACGCCTGTGGCTTCGCAGAAGGGGAGCATTTCACGTTCTTCCTCGCGGTAGAGGAGGTTGTAGAAGGGTTGCATTGAGATGAAGGGTGTCCAGCCCTTTGACTCGGCGATGTACTGCAGACGGGCGAATTCCCATGTGTACATTGACGAGGCTCCGATGTAGCGGACCTTTCCGGATTGAACGACGTCGTGGAGAGCACGCATGATTTCTTCAGGTGGTGTTTCGCGGTCTAGGCGGTGGATTTGAAGGACATCTGTTGTGCTCAGTATGGTAGCACCTCAAGATATCAGACAGCTTACCAATGTAGTCGGTACCAAGTCTCTCAAGACATTTATCAACAGCATGGAAAATATGCTTCCTACTCAACCCCATCTGGTTCACGAGCGGGCCATCATTGATACTAGCAGGTCTTGTCCCATCATCCATAACAGGGTTAAAGATCTTTGACAAAATGACGACCTTTTGGCGAGGAATGTTGAACTTTTTCAAAGCCTTGCCAATGATGACTTCTGACTCGCCGTTGGAATATGTGTCGGCTGTATCCCAGGTGTTGATGCCCTGGTCGTAAGCGGCTTTGAGAAGCTTGAGACCATCTTCTTCATCGAGAACCCAGGGTGAGCCTTGCCATTTGCTGGAGCCAAAGGTCATGCACCCGAGGATGACCTTTGAGATCTTGAGACCTGTGTTGCCGAGTCTGAGAGTTGTTAGCACAAGGTATTAATGCGTGGTGGATTGACTTGCCTGACGTATTCCATCTTGGAGTGACTTTAGAGAATGAGAAGAATGATGATGTTGCACTTGACAATCTTGGTAAAGTTAGACTACGACTTAATATTAGATGCCGCTTTTGTGCCACTGATTATCTTCGGGCCGATCATCAACGCTGATATCGCCGAACATTTCTTCTTCCCCGCATTATCCGATTTCGCATTGGATCAACCCCGCGCCTCCAACCTCGTCTCCATCACCACTTAATCGGCCATCATTCCAATTGGTCCACGAGTCATTCGGAGTGGATTTAGGTTCGGGCTAATATCCGCTGAGATCGTGGAGAAGCCAGGAAATCTACATCATGGAGTTGATGTTTTAAACCACCAAAACATTCACATTGGAATATTAGCAGTTCCAACAACCCCACACAGAAATCATCATGACACCAAATCTTCTTACCATTCCCATCCCTTCGGCGACTGTTCAGTCACATGCCTCAAACCTCCTACAACTTCCAGACAAAACCGTCCTTTGTACATGGTTCGGCGGTTCGCAGGAAGGTCTTCCAGATATCAGTATCTGGTTATCTCGGCTAAAACCAGGATCATCGTCTTGGACTACCCCGCAGAAGATCTCCTTTGACGAGAACAGAAGTTGTCAAAACCCCGTCTTGTTCAGAGCTCCACGCAATGGGGATATCTGGTTGCTACATACTTCCCAAGACGCTGGCAATCAGGATGGCGCTTATATCCTGAAGCGCACATCATCTGACCAGGGTCTGACTTGGTCTGAGCCTACTCGTTTGCTTCCAGATGTTGCTGGTGTCTTCATCAGGCAGCCCATTGTTGTCAATAGTGATGGAACCTGGATCTTGCCGGTCTTTTACTGCCGTACAGAGCCTGGTCATAGATGGATCGGAAGTGATGACATCTCTGGAGTTTTCTATTCAGAAGACAATGGCGGAACTTGGAAAGAGAAGCAAGCTCCAGACAGTATTGGGTCCGTTCACATGAACATCATCCCTCCCTCTGGCCAGTCATCTTGGATTGCATTCTACCGCAGCCGTTGGGCAGACAATATCTACCGCTCAACATCTAAGAACGGTCTAGACTGGGAAACACCAAAAGCAACTAGTCTTCCCAACCCCAACAGCGGTATCTGCGCCGCACGGCTATCATCAGGTCACATTGCAATCGTATTCAATAGATCCAACGCATCAGCCGATACACTCAAGCGACAAGGTCTATACGATGACATCACCCCTGAGCATGATAAGCGACCTAATCAGGCTGCTACAGCTGGGAAAGATGCGATTTGGGGAACACCGAGAAAGACGTTGACTCTTGGAGTATCAGAGGATGAGGGGGTGACTTGGAGAGAACGGGTGTTGGAGGATGGGGATGGATTTTGTGGGACGAATAGTTCTTCGGGACAGGAGAATAGAGAGTTGAGTTATCCGAGTATTTATATCCAGAAGGAGGGGGATATGGATATAGCTCATGTGGCTTATACGTGGCATAGACAGCATATTAAGTATGTGAGGATAGATGATGTTGAAAGATGGGTTGCCGAGAAGTAGGATGGGGAGTTGACTTAAATATATAGAAATTGGAATGAAGTTCAAAATACTCGGATTCAAAAGAGCAAACTCTCTCAGGCGTTCTTAAGAGTTGATAGAGCTAAAGTTAAATCGCCTTGTGCGGCGTGTCCGAACCTGATAGGTAGGTAGTCTTGGATGCCAACTTGAGCTACACCAAAGAATTCCTTACTCATCACTACGTCACCTTTCTGACTATTATACCATCCTCAAAATATGTTATTAAATTGAGCGAAAGGAGAATGTAGTGCTATCCTATGATAGGCACTGAATGTAAAGACTTGTGATATTTTCCAATTTTCGAGTCTGACTAGTTTCGCCTTCCTATCGAAAGCGGTTCTTATAATGTAATATCTTGCTCCATAAGAGACAGTATCGATAAAACTCCCAAAGGCCTCTCAAGCAAAGAAACTGCCATAACAGCTAATCTATTCAGATTCGGACCTAACAAAGAGCAAGTAAACAATCTCGATGAAGAGCTCGGACTGGTTGCCGGCTTTGAAGTTCGTTGAGCCAATAGGATTTCTGACCGCGTCCCCACAAACGGCTAACGGTGACACTCTGGTTAACATGCATGCCCTATCAACCATGGCGAAAGAATGGACAAGAGGATAGCCTCAGACAGTTAATAACACTGGTAAGGAGAGTTCATTCTGGAATTAGAATAACCTGTTAATCGATTATCTTAAGGTCTCTTCAGCAAATACTTGCTCAGACACATCACCATGATCCGAAAAGACAGCATCCTCATTACCGGAGCCGGTGGCTTCATCGGCCAGGAGCTCATCACATCTCTCCTTAAGGCCATGCCCACAGCCTTTTTCACCCTCACAGATATAATCACCCCTCCCATCCCCACAGGCTCAGAGAACCAAGTCACATCCCTCAAGGCAGATCTGACTGACCCCTCGGCTGTTGCATCCCTCCTCTCAAACCGCTTCAGCCACGTTTACCTACTTCACGGTTTAATGTCTGGTGGCGCAGAAGCAAACCTTGACCTAGGACTTAAGATCAACGTTGACTCGGTTCGGAGTATCCTTGATGTGTTGAGGACGCAGCAGCCCGGGACCAAAGTTATCTTCGCTAGCTCTTGCGCGATTTATGGACAGGCAGATCTTGTTACTGAGTTTGGAACATTACCTCAACCTAAGAGCTCTTATGGTACTCAGAAACTACTCGTGGAGTATTTGATCAACGATTACTCCCGTCGTGGTCTTCTAGACGGTCGTATCGTTAGATTGCCCACTGTCATCGTCCGCCCAGGAGCACCCTCAGCTGCTGCATCGAGTTTTGCATCAGGTATTGTTCGAGAGTCACTACAAGGCGTACCCAACACGTTACCCGTTGCTCGAGACCTCGAACTTTGGGTTTGCAGTCCTGCAACTGTGATCAAGAACCTCATCAAGATCAAGGATGTTCCCAAGGAGAAGTTTGGGGATTCAAGGATTGTGAACCTCCCAGGTATTACAGTCACGGTGCAGGAGATCTTGGATGCTTTGAAAGAGGTCGGTGGTGAAAAGGCGCTTGCGCAAGTCGAGGAGAAGAGAGATCCCGCCATCGAGGCTATTGTGAATAGTTGGCCAGCGAGATTTGACGTTTCTAGAGCTTACGGTCTTGGTCTTGAGGCAGATGGAAAGGTTTTGGATGCTGTTAAGGCGTTTCAGGCAAAGATAGCTAAAGCTTAATCAGTAGAACTAGAAGTGTGTCTAATGAGTTATACTGGACTCGCGAATTGACCCGTATGCCTATGTGATTAGACCGGTCATCAATGATTACAGGAGATGCCCCTGGCGGTTTGGTGTACACCAAGTTGAAGGCGAAACGCGTCCGACTCGTTGAATGATCGGTTCAACCACTGCTGCACAGGACCAACACAATTTAAAGTAGTGAATTTGATTTCTGGACTAACCTGGTGGCGTGGATGTTGGGAGGCCAAAACGTAACATATCGCGTGTTGGAAGGCTTGGTAATAATGGACAAGTACTGTTGACATGTATTCTAACAGATAAACCAGCCTACAACTGAATATGCCGTGTTCTATGTACAGCGAGATGCTTCTATAGCTTTGACAGCCGTCTACTTCCTTCTGGAAAACCATTGCCTACTACCATATGATCCACATCCAGCGTATTAACCAAGCTTGGCTTCGCCTCACTCAGTGAAGTAATGCCGCAAAGTCGCATTGAAGTCTCAAGCTCATCTTTAAGAACTGCAACAGTTAGCATGTAGTCTTGGTCTGTGGGAGGGTAACGTACTGTGACAGAGATGCTCGGCACCATCTTGACCGTGAATGAGAGAGTATAAGAATGGACGTCCAATACCAACTGCCGTCGCTCCAAGTGCAATGGCCTTGAGGATATCAGACCCTCGTTCAAAGCCACCGTCAATGTATACTTCTAGTTGATCAAAGATCCATGGGCAGTTCTTTCTCAGCTCCAGTAATACCAGGATACTTGCTTGAGCACTACAGACTGTTAGTATAGATCAGAGTGATCAGTAGAAGCCAGGATATGACTTACCCATCTAATGATCTTCCACCATGGTTACTCAATAAGACACCCTCAACTCCATACTCGGCTGCCTTGATAACGTCCTCAGCAGTTTGAACCCCCTTCAAAACAATCGGCAAACCGCCACTAGCCTCTCGAATCCAGCCTAGATCATCCCATGACAGTGATTTGTCAATATACTGAGCCATAAGACGTCCAAAGCCACTTCCTTTCTTATCCTTGCTGCTTTCGCCGCCACTAATAGCCGACTTGACGGTCTGTTCCTGTGCAGCTCTCTCATCTGCTTCACGCTTTCCAGGTACAGGTGCATCGACTGTAACAAAGATTGCTTTGACGCCGAGGCTGCTGACTGTTTTTAGTAGTTCGACGGTCTTTTCGTGGTTGGAGTTGACGTAAAGCTGGAAGAAGAATGGTTGTGTTGGTGGGGCTGCTTTGACAATGGATTTTAACGAAAAGGAAGCATTACTTGAAATCTGCGAGTCATTAGCATGATCAACATTGAAAACTGATCAATGGTAACTTACACATTGGATAATGCCTTGATTGGCTGCAGCACGGCTAAGGGCCAACTCTCCCTCAGGGTGCGCAAGTCTCGCCATCGCAGCAGGAGAGATAAAGAAGGGAGCTTTACTATCAAACCCAAGGATATTTGTCTTGTAGTTTACTTTCGAAACATTCCTCAAGATCCTAGGTCTAATCATGACTCTCCGAACCAATTCCTTGTTCTTCCCATGTGTAATGAGATCCGTCGCAGCTGACGAGTAGAAAGCCCACGTCTTGGCAGAGAGATAATCTTGCGCTGCTCTCTCAAAGTCAGGAGCACTAAGGATTGCGTCTGGTGGTGGAATTGCTTTAGTCTTTGGTGTTTCGGGGACTTGGTTCGTGCTTGTTGGTGATGTTGGAGGCGGTACGGGATCGATTTCGAAGGTTTTGGGTGTTGGGCGCCTAATTGCAGACTCCTCGAGTAATCCAATCAGTTTGTCACTGGGAAGGTCTTCGATAATATCTGGTGCGTGGACATCATTGTAGAGTTCCGTGGCATCAGAACCAGCCAGATTGAGCAGAACTATCCATCGTGATTAGTCTTGAACAGATTCCCCAAGTGCCACACTTACCTTCTGGACCACCAGGATGCTCGTTGATAAAATGTGTAATATCCCAAACCTTGGAGTGCACAGCTATCCAACAGTCTGTCGCAGTGTTGTGCTGCTTCAAGTCGTCCAAAGATACTCTCCTAGTCTCAATTGGCATCTCCATGGTTGCTGATGGTATTGACTGAGGCTTCAGGAGCAAAACAAATTGCAGAGCTCGAAATAAGCTAATAATCACCGAGGTTCAGCTACTCATCAACTCCACAAACTGCTTTCTGTCCGGATATGCCGAACTCAGCCTGGGCTCACGGAGAGCTCTCCCATTGGCTGGAGCGACAGTCCGGGAATGTCTCCGGGGACCCAACCCCGCATGAACCTCTGGAGTTTTGGTGCACTTAAGAGCTCGGAGATAGCAAGGACAATCAATACTCATAACTTGACTATCATTCTCTATCTGCACAATACACCACGTGTATCACCACTTTACTAGTTCATTTCATCATCATCACAAAATGGAGCGCAGCACAATTCAAGCTAAAGCAAACCCGCTACCCCCAGGTGTCTACACGCCTGTTGTCACTCTATACAAGGCAGATGATCCAAGCCAGCAAGTAGACCATGAAGCAATGCACACACAATGTCAAGCCTTGATCAAGGCTGGTATGCATGGTCTTGTCTACCTCGGCACAAATGGCGAGCTCGTCCTTCTCTCACGAGAGGAGCGTCAAGCCATCATCAAGACAGCCGCTCAGGCCGCAGCTGCAGCGGGTGGACCTAATTACCCCATCGTTGCAGGCATTTCGGCGCAATCCACCCAAGAGTCCATACAGAACGCCAAAGATGCTGCTGAGGCTGGTGCTGGCTTTGGTCTACTCCTCCCACCAAATTACTGGCCAAAGGCACTACCCAGTCAAGCTATCGTGTCTTACTTCAAAGAAGTAGCGGCAGCATCACCGATCCCAATTGTCATTTACAACTTCCCTGCCGTAACTTCGGGCATTGATCTTGATTCTGACCAACTAGCTACTTTGGCTGCCGAACCAAACATCGTAGCAGTCAAGTTAACATGTGGAAATGTTGGGAAACTCGCTAGATTAACAGCTCTCTTCTCACACGAGCAGTTTGGTGTTTACGGTGGGAGCAGTGATTACCTCCTCCCCACCCTCCACAGTGGCGGAAGTGGCTGCGTGACAGGGATGGGTAACATTTTCCCCTCTAGTACAGCAGGAGTTTATGACTTGTGGAAAGCAGGCAAGATTGACGAGGCAAACAAGCTTCAAGGGCTTGTGGCGCATGCTGAGTGGGCGTGTAAGAAGGGTATTAGCAACACCAAGTATGGCGCTTGGCATTTCCTTGGAAAACAGATTGGCCTGAATAATGAGACGATGTGGCAGATGAGGAGGCCGTATCAGGCCCTTGATGATAAGTCGAAGCAGTGGACTATTAAGACGTTGGATGTTCTGGGTGATACTGAGCAACAATTGAGGAAGCAATAATTTGTCGAATAACACCTACAGTTACAGCTTAGAATTTGAGAAAGAGAGAATCCAATGGTTCTGCCCAGTTACTCAACCCATGCTGGGACACGTTCCTTGTCGTGCATGACATCGGTTCGCCATAATCTCAAGGCACAGGCCGGGTCTAGATCCGATTCTGGTAGGCGAAGTCCGTGGAACTCGTGCTAACCCGACAATTATGATCCAGGATGCTTCTGTCAGCATCCAAACATGCCATTAGCCACGAAGATGTGTCTTTGTTACAACAGGCTGTCGGCTTGGACTCGATTCCTGTCCAAGTAGCGTGAACGCAATGGCGCAGTTAGTGTCTTTCGCATATGTTTCCTACGTGCGGGAGTATATCAGCAAATAAATGATAACAACACCGTTAGTGAAGCTTGTGATAATTCGGCCATGTATCCGGCCAAGATAAACGTGTTGTTTCTGCAATTATCTTTCGATGGTGTCCTGGGTAGCACAGATAATAACAAGCGGCGGGCGGCGAGACATGGGCGTTGATCGGTCATCAATCCTACTGGCTGACAGTGTCCTCTAGCAACCCCTACCAATCCCATACTATCAGTGCGTCAGCAGTTGCACGATTCAGTTGCAACTCTAAACGACACCCTAGCGCAGAATAGCCCGGGTCTATGGCGAATTCAAGCCAATCTTCCCCAGATCTGATACCCCATACCCCGCATTCCCCCATACTACGCCAAGATTGATCCCATAAAAGGAGTTGATGTCCCAGGTTTTGAGTTGCATCAATCCAGTGATACTTCAGATCACCAGGATCCAACCAAGAAGTTTCATCTTTCAAAGTAAAGCTCGAGATGGCTCCACGAAGCAACTCCATCTCTGATGAGAAGGATGTCGAGGCTGTTGCTTCGCATCTTGACCATGCCAATACGACGGCCACTACTGGACTTTCCGCTGAGGACATTGAATTTGTTAACAATTTTTCTGAGGAGAAGAAGAAGAAGGTCTTGGCAAAGATTGATGTGAGTTATCTGAGATATCTATGCAAAGTCGAGAGCTGACATACGCAGTGGCGACTTATGCCCATGCTCGCCATTCTCTATCTGGTCACCTACATCGACAAGGCGAATATCGGAAATGCGAAGATCGAAGGAATGCTTCCAGATCTTAAGATGAATGGCGAACAATACAATATTGCTCTTTCCATCTATTTTATCCCTTGTGAGTTGAGCCTTGCAGCACCGTTGTCGTTGATGAATGCTAATGTGTCTAGACATTCTCGCCGAGGTTCCTAGCAACATGCTTCTCAACAAGTTCGCCAAGCCTTCACAGTACATGGCTACCATCATGTTCATCTGGGGCATTGTTGTCGTGTGCACAGGTCTGATTCATAACTTTGGCCAGCTCTGCGCAATTCGTATCCTTCTTGGTCTCTTCGAGTAAGTGCCCCCTCCTCTGTATCTCATAAAATGTTAACACTCGCCAGGGCTGGTTTCTTCCCCGGCGCTATTCTCATCATTTCGAAATGGTACCTTCCCCACGAGACCCAGACCCGAGTCGCGATCCTCTATACATCTGCTGCCACTGGGGGTGCTTTCTCCGGTCTTTTCGCCTACGCCATTGCGAAGATGGACGGTATTGGCGGCCAAGGCGGTTGGCGATGGATCTTCTTCATTGAAGGAATCTTCACCATCGTCATGTCCTTTGTCACATGGTTCTTGCTCATCGACTCACCCACTCTCTCATACTGGCTCACCGATGAAGAGAAGCGTTATCTCCTTCTTCGCCAAGCTTCACGAAGAGTCACTAACTCTGGAGAATACCGCGAGAAGACTTTCGACAAGGGTGCTCTGTTCTCTGTTCTCAAGGACTGGAGGGTTTATCTTCTCACTATCATGTCCTGGTCCAACGCTGCGCCCAACTACGGTCTCAAGTTCTCCATGCCTTCTATTGTCAAGGGGATGGGCTTCACATCCAGCAATGCCCAGCTCATGACCATTCCTCCATATCTTTGTGGAGCTCTTTCATCTTACCTCCTCGCCCGAACTGCCGACCGTGTCAAGTGGAGAATGCCTTTCATCATTGGACCCCAGCTGTGCATCATTATTGCGTTCTCGATCCTAATGACCAAGGCCGAATTCATCGTCCAAAACCTTGGAGTCTGTTACTTTGCAGTCTGTCTTGCTTGCGCAGGCATGTATCCCATCTTGCCTGGTACAAGTGCCTGGAATATCGACAACGTCCTCAACCCCACTAAGCGAGCCATCAGCATCGGTTACTTGACCTGTGCGGGTACTATTGGAGGTATCTACGGCAGCTACATCTACATCGACAAGGAGAAGCCCAAGTATACCACTGGATATGGAGCTTCGTTGGGATTTGCTGTAGCTGGTATTTTGGCCGCGGCTACACTTGAATTTGCGTTGATGACGATCAACAAGAAGAGGTCCAAGATGAGCGAGACGGAGATCCGAAGCAAGTATACTGAGGAGCAGCTTGAAGAGATGGGAGAGCACAGCCCTCTCTACCGGTATAAATTGTAGTATGCAGTAACGATATGAGATAAGATTTATTAGAGTACTATAATTTGAACCAATGATGTCACGAGATTCAACAACTCCAGAATTCGATAAACATGAGTTTCTCAGTAGTTGGACCGGAAATGTCCGCTAAAAAGCCAATCTCTCTCTTATGCGCCTTACCAAGATCTGATAAGAAGAAACGTGTTGCTGGACTGTTCACAAAAGCAAAGAAAAAAGTGGTATGATCTAATAAGTTGGTCTGAGTTTAGTTACAATACAGTTAGCTTTGTAGATCATCTAAAGCCACAGCGCTTACTCTTTGCTATCAATTAGACGCTCGGCAGCTAATTGCCGCGACCCATGTAATTCACCAACGAATGTTCCACTACCCTTGCGTCAAGATAACACATAAATAACTTGAGAATCCCTTAATATGTCTCATTTCTGTTCTGTCTAACCGTCAAGTATTTTATTATCGCCTTGTGTTGCTTCACATAGCCGCCATGCAGATCATCGCACTCTTCTCCTGCCTCTCCATCGCGGCAGTTGCAGCGTCAGATGTTATTACAGCAAGTCTATGTATATACTAGCCAGTGACCAGTAAGCTAACCTGAGATAGGCCAGGGTCTACAGCCAAAGGGACTTCAAAGGATCGCACGAAGATGTCCACGGTTATGGATGTGGAAATGTTGGCTCCGGGTATGTTCTTTGTCATCCAATCGAGCTAAGCTAATTCTCTTTAGCACCTTCAAGGTTAACAGCATCCACCTTCGCTCTCGCACCTTCTGCTATTTATACCAGTAAGATCACAGCTAGTTCGCACATACGTTTCGGATATCTAACATTGCCCAGGAAAAAGAACTGCAAAGGCTCCAGCTTTTACTTAGCAAGGGATGATGCTGACTTGCACTTGTCCACCGTTAACTCGGTTCATTGTGTCAATAATCCAGACAAGTGATAGGGTGTCATTTAGCTACGGTTTCAAATATTGTCCAGCGTAATAGAATACATTGCCTGCCTCTCAACCTTAAATTTAAGCTCCAAGCTTCAAGTGGTGAAAAGCCTTTCCGATGCACACTAGCGACCAGCTCGGCCCGATAGAAGTAATTCTTCACCTTCATTAACTCACTTTCATGTCGAAGACGGATATATGCACAACTATTTCGCGAATTGTTTTCTTTGTGACTTTTATAAAATATAATTATTGCCTTTTTTCTTTTAATCTGTTGGTTTAACCTTAAGTCGAGATTACAGCCATATGACGACATATACGCCTCCCTCGGCTAGCCTTAATGGAAAGCAGGATCTTTTCTCCGTTCTTGGATAATGGACTAACGTCGCCCCCTTCCCCGCGTTCCTATCGTTTCAGATATTCATGGTCATCATCATTACAGATACGGCTCATAACTTATCACGCAATCAGACAAGATAGAAAGGTCAAGTAAGTTGGCTGGCAATGAGAGTCCAGGTGGATGAAACTGATATATACCAGACCTACGCTCGCCATCATGCCATCCTTTAGTTTCTTGGAAGGGAAGTCGACGGCATCTGACACCATTGTCCAGATGTTGAATGAAGATGACGAACATCTGAAAGACGAACTGACCAAGAATTGGCGTGACCATAAGCTACAGGAGCTGAACTTTGTGGGAACACTCGTATGTCTAATACGGTTCCTTTTGCCCGACATCTGCTGACTCCGCTTCTGCAAAGGGTGCTCTCCTCGCAAGCTGCCTCAGCTCCACAGGTTCATGGCCAGATGTGCTCCCCAACGGTCGTAACAAGCCCTGGATGGTGCGAACCATGTGGTTCAGTGGCCTCCTCTTTGCCCTCTTCTCAGTAGTGGTTGCCGGCGTCCAGAGCATGCGCCTCCATCGCCTATCAGCCAACCCCGACGGCCTCAGAATGATCAGAAATAGCCTGGGCCGAAAACGACGACGTGAAGATAAGGCTCGCCCTACCTGGCTGCAAGTAAACGCATGGGAGTTTAGCCTTGCGTTTCTGGTCTTGGGCGTCTTTTGCATGGTAGTCGGTTTGACAATTCTAATATGGGCTGGCACTGAATTTGCGTCTTCAAAACCGAAACATGACGGGTGGTGGGATGGCAACTCCAAGGCAAGTGGTTTTCATACAATTCTACACCTTACTAACAGTGCCGCTTCTCAGATGGCTGTGACTTTTACGACTATCCTAATATTTGCGACTCTGTTCTTGATCCTATCTCAATTCGCTCTGTATAACAGAGGGAATGTAATCAGGATATAGTGGCGGAAATCTGGATCATCCCAAGTTATTCATATGTTGAAGAGAAGCTGGGGGAGGAATAGTTTGAGTCCCGAACTTGGTAGAAGCAGCGCCTCTCGTGTTCGCAACAACGCTTAACTTCCCTCACCGAGGCCACAGAAGTGTTGCATTATAATGTTATAACTAACTTGTTCCCAAAGGCACAGTTACACTATCTTGTACGATATCCAGTGGTATTTCATCTACAAGACGCAGGCTTACGGTCCTCAATCAGATCACATGATACATTATTTGATGGGGACTTCATGTCGGCCTAGAATCTGTCCTCAAATACTTTAATATCCAAATACTACATAACATCTATCAAATATGCCACTAATTGGGAAGGGAGAACCTTTTCTCTCGGGTGGATGATCGTGTTCTGGGGTTTAAATAGCTCACTCTGGCGGTAGCGTTGCCCTTTGGTTTACCAGAAAATGTATACACAGCCATCGCAGAACCATCAGCCGGGATTGAGCTAGGGCTAGACCTTTTTTTGAAAGTGACACCAGGGCCTGAGAGATGGAAAACAACATCTGTAAAGTCCACATCGTCAAAGTTGGTCACGTTAACAATGACACGGTCACGGCTGACTTGAACATTGAGGTACCCATCAGCGATGTCGGGAGAGTTTGTGACGGGTCTTGCTTTGCGTTTCGACGGAAGAACGCCTGCCCGGAATGCAGCTCTTTGCGCCAGGGGGCTTGTCGCGTTTACATAGGGCGCGAGGTAGTTACGCAGAAACGTGTTGTTGCGTCTCCCCGAGAAGTTCGGGAACCCATCTAGGACTACGTTGTCTTTAACTCCGAGCTTACCCCAGTTATCAATGACGGTGTTCCCTGCTTCTGTTAGCACTTTCCTGGTGCTTATCGATTTTGTGCGTGCGTACATCCAGTGTGCTGTTCGGGAACCCAGTCGTTGGGAGCATAATATTTCCCAGAGGTGAAGCCGAGATTGTTAAACCAGGTGATATTTCTTGAGGCTTCGTCTGTTCCGAGTATCAGCAAGCGCCAGGACGAGGAATATTGTTTATGTACCAGGATATAGAGCCTGCCACCCTGCGTCATAGATGAAATTGGACGACACTGTTGTGTTTGGTGACCGCGATAGCGTGTATACACCCCCAAAGTCCGTATGTGATTGGCCAAAATGGTGAATGAGATTTCCATCGATCAGGTTATTCTTCATTACGGTAGGTTCGTCATAGATAGGCTGGTATTTATAAAGGCCTCGTTTAACATAGTCTTCACTACCTCCTTCGTCATTGCTTCCCCATCCTGGCACTCGTTAGCAGTCTCTTTCGCAAGTGGGAGCACAGTCCGTACCATAGCCATGACAAATGCCGCTATATGGCTGATTGTAAATGTCGTTGTGTGTGATGGAAGAGAATTGCGAGTAAGTAAAAAGAATAGGAACGGTGGATGACCACAGAACTGAGTTGTTATTGAAGATGTTATTCGACACGTGAATGTGTGACAGAAGCATTTGCGGCTTGGATGGGTGATGCGAATCGGCTTGTATACCTCCCACGGTGATGCTGTTGCCCATCACCTGCGTGAAGTAGCTGTCAGAGATGTTGACCTTGTTTGCGCCGAGTCCGATACCCGTAAAGTGAGCGTTCTTGTCATTTCCAACACCGATACCTCCGGCGCCAAGCTCGAGGAAAGTACAAGACTCGATACTGATGTTGTATGCCGCACTGATCTGGATCGCGCTGGGCATCTGCCACCAGTGAGGTCTTGAAGCTTCGAACTCAGGCCACAGGCTGTCATTCCCCATGTGGCCGCCGGTCTGCTGGTCTATGTACCCGTAGGTATCCGGCTTCAGCCAGGTGCTGTGCGCAAAAGTAATTCCCTCAAAGTGCAAGTCGTGAATCGGCTCCTCATATGTCCCACCAATGACCATGAGAACCTCTTGGACGCCAATATAGGTAGAGGCTTTGGTCATATCCTCCCCCTCTAAAGGCTTATAATAGACAATCGACTCGTTTCTATCGAGGTAGAACTGACCACCATCAGTCAGCAAGGCCTTGACGTTTTGAATCCAGACGCCTCCATCCCAAAACGGCTCCGCGATCTGGTCATATCCAATGAGTTGGTTGGCCCATATCTGGCTCTTCATCTCAAGAACCCCGTCTCCGACCGCTTCGATGAGTGCGATTCGATCAGTGAAAGAGTTGATTGCACGAAGTTCGCCGTTCTCAATGCCAGGAGTCTTCATGATCCAGTCATAATCCGAGCTATTCCAAGTCATCCCGACTTTAGTGTAATTGAAGTCTTTCCGATTTTGAATCTGCCGTCTGGCATACTGAGCGGCAAATCCATTTACAAAAAGGTTCCGGGACTTGGTTCCCTCGGGTACCGCAGCAGACCATATCCCGTCCTTGCCTTCAACCCAATCTGTGATCTCGAGACCTCCAGAGATAATAGTTCCCGAGCCAGCCCATGTAATTGAGATACCGTTGAGGCCAGAGTCTTCTGAAGTAAATATGATGGGGGCGTCAATCACCCAAGTACCTGGGCCAATATGAACAGTAATGTCGTCTTCCGTAGATGGAATGAGTTCTCGGACAAGCTCTTGTGCTTTTCCAATGCTCTTGACAGGCTCCTCAGCTGACCCAGGGTTACTATCCAATCCATTGAGATCAACATAGATATTTGCTGCCTCTGATAGGTGGACGATAGAAAGGTAAAGTGCGTACAAAAAGACGTTCATGATTCCGAGTTGTATAGAAACAATCGAGATACAATGAACGCCCGCATTCTCACAGACAACCCCTCATTTTATAGTTTCTAGTTTCTTGGCGGTTAATGTCCTCAAGAGCATACTTACAAGCGAGCGACTCGTATGATGAGATGAATAAGTCGGCGAATATGCGTCATGGTCGATCATCTTGATCTATTCCACCAATAGCTGGACCCATGCGAAGACCGGGTCTCATTGTAATTAGCCGTCGGATGTTTAAATGTATGCTCCCACGCCTTTATTGGAACGCCTAAATCCTTGCTCTCGTGCGGGGGACAGATAGGAATTTGCGCCTTGAGATCAGCCATAGGGAAGTTCCCCGCCTTCTCCTCAAAGATCAAGCTTCTCAGGAATGCAAAGGTCTTGTCAATGCATCCGCGCAGAGAACATCTGCGAGAAAGGTAGGAGAGTAAGGATGTGACTGCTGGACTAGAGACAATCTACTCCATTATCGGAGACCAATGTCGGCTAGAAGTTTAGACAATTTTAGCTGTACATGTATTCTTGTTGGTCAAGTCTATTTAGTAACCCTAATGTATGTAGTCCATGTTTGAAATGCCACTTTTAAATCTCACCACGTCAGCAGGAAGAGCCTCACTCGCCTTGTACCAATTAGCCCATGCAAGAAAGTCTTCAGATGCAGCGTGATTCTTGAATTCTTATGTCTGACCACGGCTCGGCATTTCTCGAGATTCCCGACCGTCAGCTCATTGCCGTTCTCAGTCATCATTGTAATCCGCCTGATATATGTCAGCACGCTTCTTATACAAAACCGCGTCCCAGCGAGACCTAACCTCGGTTGTAACCTCTCTTGGCAATTGACTAGTCTGAAAGGAGAAGTGCAAAGGATGCGACTGCCATTATATTGATATCTCTTATTGAGTTGAATTAGATACTTGGTAATTATGTTTATGCGGCAGGAAGCATCTATTGTGACCCTCTGAGAATTCCTGCTACGAATCTGACTCAGCCATGTGTATGTGATTCTCAGTAACGAGTTCAGCACTCTGCACGGTCAAGTCATCAAGTATGAGTATGGCGAGTTCAAGTGGAACCGTAAGTCTTATCTCTAGAGCTATATGAAGAGGCTTGCTAATTGTGTTGGGTAATAAAGCTCAGGTTACTATGCAGAAGTTTGAAGACTTTGGGGATAAGCGACGAGCATGCTTGCATGGAGGGGTGAACTGTGCTGGAAAGCCTTGCAATCTTCCCTGAGATGGTTGTCTATTGATCACTGATTATTTATTGATCACTGTACTGGCCGAAGAGGTCACATGTGCTAAGTAATACGATTTCGTTCACCGAGACTATATGTGTACGAAGGTGGCTGACCCTTATTGCTGGTGAACCTCATTGCCTTTGACTATAAGCTACAGTGGTCAATTGGACTTGGATAACATTACTTTGCAGTCTAATTCAGGCAGCACTGCGAGTCATACGCTTCACCATGATCTAGCTCAAATAAGGTTAAGATCGGCAAGCTCGGTTAGCTCGGGCTCGATCACCAATGGCATGGTAAGGTAAGCTTCAGAATGTAAGCAAGGAAACATACAGAGAAGCAGATATTTATTTATCATGCAAACAAAACTCACAGCTATGAAAATAACGGCCCTCCTGTTCGGCTCATTGAGCCTTCTGTCCTATGCTCATGGAGCAGCACCCCTTCCTACTCTAGATCTCCCTTGGGGGTCATATTCGGCCACCGTCCTGGCAGAGGACGATAATGTATGACGTTCATCGAGGTTGCGCAGTTACTCTGCTAACAAATGAAAGATATACCTGTTCGAAAATGTCCGCTTTGGGGCCCAGCCTATCCGTTTCGGTCCATCCGATTTCCCGCATGAGCAAAGCAGCACTCCCAACGTGACGGAGTGTCTCCAAATTGACCTATCTGAACTGAGGACTCAGTTTAGCGGCGAATATCCCCTAGGTCACCCGAGTCAGGACCTTGATCTGGGGATGCTGACGCCTGCTACAACATCTAACTGGAGTGGAGTTGAGGACTGTCTTTTTCTCGACATCTATGTGCCAAGGTCAGTATTTGATGAACCAGGTGCCCAGCCATTGCCCGTAACCGTCTGGTTCCACGGAGGGGGATATATATTCGGTTCGAAAAGAATGAAACTAGGACCTCTCTACAACGGGAAGTCCCTCATCAAAGCCTCCAATTACACGACCATATTTGTGGCGGGGAACTATCGGCTTGGTGCTTTTGGGTGGTTGGCTGGCTCCTTCATGGAAGCCAATGGCCTGCCTAATGCTGGGTTGTACGACCAGAACCTCTTACTTCGATGGGTTCAGAAGTATATCGGCCTGGTCCACGGAGATAACAACACTGTCGGTGCTTGGGGAGAGTCGGCCGGTGGTGGCTCTATTCTTCATCACCTCATCCGAGAAAATGGAACCAAGAATCCGCTCTTCACCCGATTTTTGACACAAAGTGCAGCCTTCATGTGGCACTGGGACAACTCCCCAGGTGGCCATCTAGATCAAGTATACCAGAATTTCTCAGACTCCCTCGGCTGCCACGCGCCATACGATATCAAATGCCTCAGAAACTCGTCATTTTCATTGGAAAAGCTGGGCCTGATGAATGCCAAACTTTTCGAAAACGTCCAAGAGACTGGACTTTTCCCTCTTGGGCCTGCAGTGGACAATGCTTGGATCAAGACCATACCTACTCTGGCGTTTTCCCAAGGTAGATAACCAATCACGTGTCACCTTTGCTGTGGTGCTAACGTTTCGACTCAGGAAACTTTTGGCCAGGGATCAAATCTGCCATTGTCTCTCACTGTGCCAACGATGCTCTTTCTTTCACTCCCGATGTCGCCAATTATAGTGGCTTCTACGGTTACTTGGCTGATTTCCTACCAGGCGAGAAATTGGCTCCCTTGAGAACGAAAATTGCGAACCAGTACGACTGTGTGAAGAACTACGGAGGAGATTACAGGAAATGCCTAAGCCACATCGTTCGGGACGCATCCTTCACATGCAATGCAAGAGATCTGCTTGACTCGTATCCGCAGCAGGCGTACGCGATGAACTACGGCTTCCCTAGTGATGACCTAGCCTATCACGCAGCTGATCTAATACCGCTATTTGTAGGTGGGACTCAACAGATCTGGTATATATTTTGGAAAGTGTTTAAATATTCCCTGTTCGAGGCAAACAGATGGGCGCGACAGCTGACCGCGGAGATTATACCGACCTACTTGGGATACTTTTCGTCATTCGCTCTTTATGGAACTACTAATGGCACTGGAAATACTGGATGGCCGGTCGTTAATGGATCTGGGCCACTATTTTCCAACGTCATGAAGCCTTCGTCGAACGGATGGGAACTAGTTGACAATGATCAAAATTCGAAGGCTGCCTGTGCTTTCTGGCGAGAGATAGCGTCTGAAATCATGGATCTGCAAGAGCATATGGGGGAGATTGATGTGGATACGGATGTCGAGGAGGAGCTTTGAGAGTAATATGCAAGGGCCGAGGTATGGCTGGTATATGGAAGCCTACATAGAAAGTCTACATCCAACGAAGAGGTGTTGAATCACCTTACGGAATAGTGGCATAATTAGCTTAGAGAAGCTATTGAAAATCCGTCTTATCCCAAGTAGGCACCAACCTCCTAAGATCGACGTCAGTATCGAAAGAAATGTCATGTCATGTCCCCTTTTCCAGGTAGTACGTGGCTGAGACTTGGATCTCACAATCCTATCTTGGTCGAGGAAGATGTTACCCGGTAACTATCAGTGGGCCGTAATTTCCCTTGCAGATTCTCGAGACTTAAGGCTGAGGGCTATCCAAGAAGCTAGGCTCGGGACGGGTGATGGCGAATCCGAGCGTTACTGTTAAGGCTTAGCCTTCAACAAGATGAGTGTTTTGATTCGCTTGTTGGTTGATCCTTGTTTCAGCTCATGCATGTCGTGACCCGTGCCTCAGTGGTCAGGCCTCTCGGCTGGGCGGATTGCTTGCAGGTCAGCAAAGGTTACAGGATGAGACAGGCGAACTTGGAATCTAAGGCGCAGAACCTGGATTACAGGGGAAATCTACCCGTGTTGCTATGATTACATGAGTCGATCTGCAGTTGTGCGAAGTAAGCTGAGCAGTGGGCAGGCATTCTGAGACGCACCATTGAGCAGGGATATAGATATCTCAACCAACAGATGTAACCTTGTTGTGCATATATGGACGAGAAAAGACCATCAGCCAACACTTTGAGTCCACCATCTTCTCACAACTAAAGTCCTCAGACACTCCTTGTTCATTGATCCGCAAAAGGAAAATGCCTCCGAAGAAGAAAACGTCGTCGTCGCGTTTCGAATTGGCTGAAAGAGGTTTTTTCTATGATGAATGCATCACAGAAGACCCATTGCCACGCCACGTCGAAGTCCTCCGACAGTCAATGCTAGACTTCGCATTCGAGGACTCGAGGTTTGCGTTTGACATCGAAAAGGACGACGCAGCAAAAGAAAAGGCTGAAAGATTGGCCAGGTCGGAAGTCCGTGAAAACAAATGGAACGACTTCTTTAAAGATACCTTCTTTAATCCACTTGAGAAGAGCGTCTCTATCTCAAACTCACGCAGGTTAGTCAAGAACTTCAGGTTCTAGGTTTGGTGGCTGAAAGTTCAGGTTCAAGAGCCTCTACTAACAGGAATTATTTAGGGTCTCACGATGCAACTATTACTATGACACTATAATTGCGTAAGTACTTCTAAGAATGAAAATGAGAGTTAGAGACTCACAAAGACTTACCAGTGACGACGACATTCGGTGGGTAGCATTCAATCAAGGACATGATGATACAATTCCTGGTGTGCTAGAGAATGAGACACAACCCCAGCCCGATTACGGCTTCTATCTGCCAATTTACCACCTCACGGGCCAATATCACATACCTGAAACGACTGAACACAAAGGTTTGAAGTGGCACCAGAGCTCAACACCATCCATTGCCGAGTCGTTTTCATGGTCTGTTTTGAAAGAACTCTCCGATCATGGCCTGTTCTGCTCTCCCTTTAATGCTTTCCAGAAACCTCAAGGGAAAAACATGATGTGTTACCCATGGCTAGTTGTTGAGTTCAAGAGCCTGGAAAATCCTGGAAAATCGAAGAGGGATGTTTACCGTCAGGCAGTCAACGCCAGTGGTTGTGCTGTGAGGCTAAACCATATCGCCGCCAAGTATGCTAAAGAGTTGGAGGACGACGCACAGGTACTTCCAGTCCCTGCCGTGACCACAGTTGGACCTGAAGTCAAGGTCTGGATTACCTACTTATGCAACGATATCATGGCATTTCTAGACAAGGAAACTTGGAGAATAAACAACCGCAGGCTTGGTAATTATGTAAGTATAAAATAAGGTGTCCAAAGCTGAACTGCACTGACTGCTCCTTTTAGGTGATGCAATGTATCTGGGAAGGAAACATGACTCAGTATGATGATATTGTTCAGTTCCGACTTATACTCGAAAACACGTATACGTGGGCTACCCGGGTGTTCAAGCCATTGATAGCCACATATATTGATCAATGGAGGCATTTCCACCTCAGTACTTGGAGTTCTCCTTGTGCATGCAAACTTCAAAAGACTACTCCACGACGAAGCCCAAGGCTGCGAGCACGAAGCCTTTCACGGGCGTCCCAAGACGTGGAGTCCAAAGTAGAGACAGCCGCCTCACGTCTCAAGGCAGCCACCGCAACTGGGTCGCCCAAGAGGCGACAGAGTGGGAACAAGTTTTTGGCACCGCCTCTTGATTTTGGGATACCCAAACTTCGATTGGATTCCGAATCTGAATATTCAGATAACGCAGCTGAAGATTCAGAATGCGAAGATGACGAGGAGGGCCTCTATGATTATGTAAGAAGACGATACGTGGCGAGGAATTGATCGGAAGATATGTTAATTATGTATGCTACGAGTGCGTCCTTTCAATTTGAAACACTGTTTGTCCTTTAATGGATGTTTGCTTAGTAAAGTCCGCGTCGTGGTTTATTCTGTTGCAATGCTAGGTCGCGTCAAAATGGGGCTCAAGATGGCATTTTGGTCGGTGACGGGTCTAATCATCGGGATCCTTCACAAATCCTTTTATAAGAACGTCACGCCACCTGACGATATCTCGGCATGTTCAAAACACCAAGTCATGAACGGGAAACCCTGTCTCTACAATTGGATTGGCTATCCATCTTAGACTGCGATACACACAACG
Organism: Fusarium sp. NFCCI 5145; assembly: GCA_033439405.1. NCBI lineage: Eukaryota > Fungi > Ascomycota > Sordariomycetes > Hypocreales > Nectriaceae > Fusarium > Fusarium sp. NFCCI 5145. The sequence goes on along the minus strand of JAWDHB010000087.1, from coordinate 102,458 downwards.
ATAAGGCTAATTGGATTTCGAGCTTCCATATTTGTTTTGTTTAAACATATTCGCTGTCTATCACCCAACCAAATCCAACCTTTACCGCTTGGATAGTTTGCATTGCTATGCCTTAACCCCGCTCGGACGCCAAGCATTCACAAAGTACCTTTAACTTAGCGACCTGCCACAAAGAGTTATGCCGATGCACAAGCGGGCCGTCCAATGCAACGTCGCCTCAATATCTCAGTGGCTATCACACGGCATTTGGTTTGATTGTGGAAGGTCCCCAAAAGATATGCTTAATCTGAGAATCGCGTCACTAGGAACTTATGAAGTTCCTGTGACCTTGTGCTCGGGTCGGAGGTTTCACTGGTGCAATATATCTCCTGCCACAATGAAGCACGGAGTGAGACTATGACGCGCCATATCTTCTGGGATTGGGCTCCTTCCTAACATAGCCATTCGGAGGAATGCTGCCATTTTCTATATAATTGACGATCTCCATGATCGACACGCAGGTTTAGCCAAGCTCTACCTCGAGTGACTTCACCTTCTATCTTCACACTCTGGTCTTCTATCTCTTGGTTCTTGTCACTATGCGTGCTACTCTTGCTCTTGCGGCCCTTATTGGGCTGGCAAATGCCGCTGCTATCGACCCTCGCAAGGCTGAGCCTCTCTACAAGATTGAGCTTGGACCTGGAGATGTTCGCACTGTCACCGAAAAGGAAAAGCTGGAATTGAGGGCTGTAAGTCTTCTCAGTATACTCTTTCATCTGACTCTGATCTGACTGTCACAGGGTGGCACAACATTCATCGATATCACCGACCTTGATGAGCCCGGCTTCAACCTTCAATTCCTCGCCAGTTTCCCTGGAGCAGTCGCCCAGACATCCGCCGTCAAGGCCCTGATTCCTAAGCTCAGCCAGACTAACCTGAAGAGTACTTTGACCGAGTTCATCAAGTTCCAGAACAGGTACTACAAGTCTACCTACGGTCAACAGTCTGCTGAGTGGCTCTTTGGACAAATCCAGTCCATCATCACTGCCAGCGGAGCAAAGAACGTCAAGGTTGAGAAGGTTACCCATTCCTTCCGACAGCCTAGCATTATTGCTACCATTACTGGAAAGAGTGCTGCGACCATTGTTGTTGGTGCTCACCAGGACTCTGTCAATTCTCGAAGCCCAGACACCGGAAGGTCTCCTGGTGCTGGTAAGTTCATCTTTCAACATCGAGAAATAATTACTGATAATTGTAGATGACGATGGCTCTGGAACTGTCACTATTCTTGAAGCTTTCCGTGTTCTTCTGTCTGACTCTCGCGTTTCATCTGGTCAAGCTCCCAACACTATCGAGTTCCACTGGTACGCGGGTGAAGAGGGCGGTCTTCTCGGCAGTGGTGCCATCTTCCAGCAGTACAAGCGGGATGGTCGTCAAGTCAAGGCCATGCTCAACCAAGACATGACTGGCTATGTCAAGCCTGGAACTAAGGAGGTTGTTGGAATTCTGACCGACAACGTTGACTCTGGATTGACTGCTTTCCTCAAGAAGGTTGTCGCAGCCGTAAGTAGCCATTCACTGTGTATGTGAGCTACCACTGACATGAAATAGTACTCTACCCTTCCTACTGTTGACTCCAAGTGTGGATACGGTTGCTCCGACCATGCTTCCGCTACCCGTCAAGGTTTCCCTTCAGCTATGGCATTTGAGTCTACGTTTGATGATAGCAGCCCTTATATTCACGGAACAACTGATACCATTGACACTGTCAACTTCAGCCACGTTCTTGAGTTCTCCAAGATTTGCCTTGGATTTGCCTATGAGCTCGGCTTTGCTACTAACCTGTAGCCAAAAACTATGGTACAGACTCGTTGGAAGCATCAGATAAAGCAGAGCCATCAATATTTCACAAAATGGATCGTTTCTATTGATTGAGCTTTTGCAACAGTTGATAAACTTCAAATCAAAACTTCCACAACGAAAGCGTGTTGAGTTCTCAAGTTAAAGGGTCTAGCGACAAATTGAAATTGAAATTTAAGAGCTCCTATAATCATTGACCGCTCACTTTTGTGCCAAAGTGAGTCCCCCATTCTTTCAGTAAATTAATAATTATTAAAGAGTCATTGTGCCAGTACGTAGTTGTGTTCTTTTCGTAGTGTTGATTAGTGTCTGGTTATTACAGGGTAACGGTTTCTAAGCTGCGGGGAATGATCGGATATCCGAGGTTTTTAAGTGGCTTGATTAAGCCGAAACAGGGAAGACGTGGTGGGTATTATTGCCCAATCACACCAATAAGCTTCTTCGATAAGTATAAGCAGGGTGTTCTCGGCCTTCACTGAATCCCGAGTCTCAAATATTAGTGATAATTTATCATAAGCATTCAGCTTCTATTTGATCTCTATAAAAGGGCTCCCGACACTAATCTTGTAGCAAGTATTCAAAATCTACACATATCAAAACAAATAAACAGAACCTCTAGGCCTCACAAATATCCAATCTTCCCGCCATGTCCCCAGTTCTCGATACTTCGTTGGCTATCCCCAATGGATCAACCATCCTCGTAACAGGAGTCAATGGTTTCATCGGCTCCCACGTCGCCAATGAATTCCTTCAGCGCGGATATATTGTCCGCGGAACAGCCCGTAATGTTTCAAAGTCAGCTTGGATCAAAGACTTATTCGACCAGCAATATGGTCCAAACAGGTTTTCGCTCTGGCCAGTCAGCGATTTGACTTCACCTCACGCCCTGGATGCGTCTATGGAGGGTAAGTTGGCTTCTCTCAATGGATAAACAGTAAAGAATTAACATAAATCTAGGAGTTTCTGCGGTTGTTCATGTTGCCTCACCTTTGGGTCTAGATTCGGGCACGGAAAGCATGATACCCGATGCTGTTGCTAGCGCCCTGAACGCGCTAAAAGCGGCCAACAAACAACCTACAGTGAAGCGTTTTGTGTACACTAGCTCTTCGACAGCGGCCGTTTTCCCCGAGCCTGAAGTACCAGACGTTGTTATTACAAAGGATACCTGGAACGACAAAGCTCTCTCAATCATGCAGAGTTCATCCTCGGCACCGGAATGGTACGTCGCATATGCGGCCAGCAAAGTTGAATCCGAGCGGGCTGTGTGGGATTTCTATCATAACAATGCCGCCCGCCGTTCAGATTTGATCGTGAATACAGGTAAGAATGCCTTTCTTCACCACCCGATACGTATGTAGGCTAACACATCATAGTACTTCCTAGCACAAACTTTGGCAAAAGCCTCGACCCTATCCATCAAGGATACCCATCTACTGCCGGCTTCATCGATACTCTCTGGAAGGGCACAAGCATGGAGCTGTTGAAAAATGCTTCCCCTCGTATGTGTAAACCTATCCCTCTTCGATTCATGGAGTTTAACTAACAGCGTCGCATAGAATACTTTATTGATGTACAGGATGATGCTAAGGTTCACGTTGCGGCAACTCTTCTCATTGAAGTCAAAGGAGAGAGACTCTTCCCTTGGGCGGAGACGTGGAACCTCGATCAGATTCTGGCCATCCTACGTGAACAGAATCCCGGCAAGACATTTGTCAAGGATCTTCAATCGATGCAATATTTGGCAGATATCGAAAAGCCGAGATCGAGATCTCTCCAGCTTTTGCAACAACTGGGAAAAACTGGTTTTACTTCTTTGGAGGAAAGTGTTAGGCTGAACAGTGAGCACTTTGCTTCAGCTGCTTAGACTACTTCCTCAACCTGTCGGGGACAATTCTATTATGGGTTTGAATCAATTTGTGCGTGGCTATATATAGACAGATACAAAACATGTTACTAGAGTATATCGGTTACCGCCTCTTGTACTGTCGAGTCCACTAAACGTACCTTTCCATAAAAGAACAAAACAAGCCGGCCATGACTTAGAACAGATTGTGACTGACGTAATGAGACTCCCAGATGCTGTTGTAGAAAACAGTGTTATGGCCGCAAACAACTACCCAAAGCAGCTATATTCAGTGTCACAGCTGATTGCCGATTGGTAGCATTACGAAACGTACTGTGGGTAATTTCCGTTTCATCCGTTGGGCTTCGACACCTTGGCAAACCTTACAAGTGATCAGCAGGTGACGAGCCGACGCGTTCTTACAAGGGGCAGTTTTCTGTCACGGGCGCTTGCTCAATGTGATACGAAAACTATGACGACGTGCGCCAGAATGAGCCATGTTTTATCAGATTGCAAAAGTCAATTGCAAAACCTACCAAGTATCAGCCGGGACTTTTATAACCTTCTTCAAGTGCCCGTTGATCTCAAACGGCACACTTTATCTTAAGCACCCGCTGAACGGCCTGAAACCAACGGCCTTCCTAGCAACATCCTTGATCATCGGCAATTGACTCCCCACTAATATAAAAGTCGGCACAGCCTCCGAGCCTCAACTTCGGTAGCATGCAAGGACCCTCCTGGAAGCACTCCCATTCGCCATTGGGCATCAAGACGCCATAACCCTTGCGAGCTGGAATCCACGAGCCCCTGGTTCGCTACACTTGCGAAAACTCAAAACCATCACCGCCAATAGGTATCTCCCGCGCTAGTCTCAAGTCTCAAACACGCCCGTCAAGTAATTACGCTATTAAGCTTAGACGCAACAATGATCCGGCAACTAGAAACCCGAAAGTTTGTTTCGTTAGACTTGTCAAGGGTCCTGCCCCGTTGAAGATTGACGAGCTTGGCTGGAGAATAAAGCTCTCTTTGTCCCCATTTTTGTATAGGATTGTGTTTTTCCTTATCTGATCTCGTCTCAATGAGATAGATCAGCGCGACAGATATCAAACCTGCTTCTTTCCTTTGTTTACACATGTACAATGGCCTCTCCGGCGAGCTCTATCGACGTTAAACGCGAGCCCCTTCCCACTGCTGGCAGTGTTTTCTTTGTCTCTTCAGCCGGTCGTGTTCTTAGACTTCCGATTCCTAGCAGGTCCCACCGCGATCCACTCACTTGGTCATGGTCGAAGCGGCTTTTGGCATTCTTGGCGCTTTTGAGCTTTTCTATTGCGGCTGCGTTTGAACTTAACTTGCCTGGTCTGTTATTCCAAGCGATTGAACACGAGTTTGGAGACAAGGTGCGAAATTTATGGCAATGTTTAGTGAGTTGCTAATGCTGGTTTAGGAAATGGGTCCCTTTGGAGTTCAATCGTTGTCTTCCGCCATGACTTTGTTCATGGGATTGGGGTACCTGATCGGCATTCCACTATCAACAGCAGTTGGTCGAAGACCTGTACTTGTTAGTGCAGCTGTGGTCACCACGTTATCGACACTATGGGCTGGTTATGCTGGAACCTTCTATGAGTTGCTCATCTCCGTTAGCCTACAAGCCTTGGCAGCTGGCTCAGCCAGTGGAATGGTAAGTTGATATTGACTCTTAGCATGCGTATACTAACGTCTTGAAGTTCATACTCATTCTAATTGATGCGACCTTTATCCACGAACGTCCAAGCGCCCTCTCACTGTTTTGGTGCTTGGGATCAGTCTTCATAAAACTCTCTCTTCTACTCCTACCCGTGACGACAGACGTGGCCACATACTGGCGATGTGTATACAAAGTCTGGTTAGCACCTTGTATACTCGCATTTGTACTGGTCCTTATCTGCGTCCCAGAAACATACTTCCTGCGTCCTCCAGTTGCGCTTGACGGACGAGTTCTTGTTCAGAGCTGTACGGAAGGGGTGCAAGTCTACGGAGGCTGGGATGAGGTCGAAAGCATTAGGAACCAAAAGCCTCTGCCAGATGTTCCGGCCTCTTGGTCGTTTTGGTCCCACCTCAAAGTCTCCAGAGCACCTGGGACAAAGTGGGAGTCCATGCTAGCTACCTATGGGCAGATGCTTCTGTGCATTCTCAACCCACTCACATTCTGGGTGTCTCTACTTACAGGTGTCATTCTCAGTGGCGTCATACTACTGAACTTGACTCAACCGACCGATCTCATCGACATTTATGGAATGGAAGCGGCAGACTCCATCAATATGCTGCTTGGTGTCACTGGTATTATTGGTTCCCTCTTGGCATTCCCAGCCACTGGCCCGCTGGCTGCTTGGTTCACACGGCACAACACACTCAAAAAAGGGGGCATTCGACATGCGGAAGTATATCTGTATCTCTTTGCTATCCCTGTCATTACTGGATTAGCAAGCGTATTGCTCAACGGTCTTGCAATCGTCAACAAGTGGCACAATTTCTGGATCTATATCACTTCAGCCCTTAGCATCATCAGCTACCTGACAGGCAACGTCGCGTTTACTTTGTGGATCACTGAGGCATTTCCACGATGGGCAGCGGCAACATTAGCCGTTCAGCTCTTTGCAGGTAACATGGTTGGCTTTGGAATTGGTACTGGTATCGCTCCGTGGGTTGAGAAAGGTCATATTCTGGAACCAACTATTCTCATCTCGGTTCTTATGGTCGGCATGGGAGCTCTGGCTGTCCCTGCGGCATTCTGGGGAAAGACTGTACGACAGTATATTCAAGGTCGATGGAGTGACTCGGAGAGGACTGCGCTCCGCCCTCAATGAGGGATTGTTGGATCATCGACCCTAGCTTTCCTCTTACAAGGTCTACCAGCAATAAGGGAGTATGGCTACTGAAGGATTCTGAGTCAACGAGGAAGTCTGTCGCTTCAAAATACTATTTTCCTAATCTATTAATAAAAGTGATTAAATATACACACCGTTTAATTCCCCCTTCTCTGTCAAAGCGGCTAATTTCTTAACACGACGTACTTCAGCCAAGACCCCAAATGAGTAATGACATAAGCTGCTCCAGGCTCATCAAGCGACTCTGGATCTTCAAAGACATTCCTCATATCCTCTCCAACGTGACGCAGTTTATTTGCAACACCTTTTATCTCTTCCAGAATATCGGTCACATCCTCATTATAATATGGGATAGTTGCAAGCATCTTCAGGAAGATCGCCATGGCTGCGTTGAACTCAGTGGTGCTATATATATCCCCAAAGCACACTACTCGGAACAAGTGTGATACTATAATCGAACCTGGCGGGATGAGGTAGGTATTGACGAGAGATGTAAGTGATATAGATGTTCGCCGCCTTTTTGGAATGTCCACCACATCGCGTCCCTGATCAGGCGATGAAGGGCTTTGTATGATATCTCGCAACATCGTATTTGCGTACTCCGCACCGAAATTCTTCCGCAAACGCGAATGTTGCTCAATAATATGGCAAAGCAGCCGCTCCCAGACGAGGTTTCGAATGCTTTGTGGTTTAACCACGCTCATTGATGCCGTGAGGTGAACAAGAACGACGAATCCCTCCATTGGCTGTGCTAGCACCACCTTCCGATAGAATTTGTTGCCTAAACATGCGAAGAAGGCAACTTGCTGTGGTGGTACTCTATTGTCGGCTGCTGATGGAAGACTGGTGACGAGTTTTGGCCTAGCACTTGTGGGTATGTGGATTCCTGGGAGCTTAGACAATTCGTCTCTGCACCATTCGAGACATGTTGCCATATCTGGATTGCCTTCGATCCTGGTGCAAATGGTAGCGAGAAAGATGAGTAGGACATTGCTCCCATGAAACCGCTGTCGGTAAATCTCGTCCAGTTTATGTCTCCACAGTCTGCGGTTATCCTTGTCATGTAACGAAACCAGCGGCAGAGCTGCGGCGATGTGATGACCATTGAGTGGTTTGTCAACCTTCAGGGTGAGGAACGCACAGCCATCGCAGCATGTAATTGGCATGAACACATCTAACTCTGGACATTCTCCCAAGGCTAAAGGATACTTGACATTGAGTCGTTGGTTAGGTAATGGAAGGTTTGGTGTTTCGTTTTCTTTTGGACTGGTCTTTAGTAGAAGTGTCTGAATCGAATTGGGTTCTCGGCATATCGGACATGTTCCGTATGCCCCTGATCGCTCATCTTTCGGCAACTTTCGTCTCCCTTTGAAACCAGGTAAAAAAAGCGGCGTGTCAAGATCTTCGCTATTCAACTCTCTTGCTCGAGTGGACGGACTCTCAGTTCCTCTGCTAGCCTTTATTCCACTCGAGGGATACCAAAAGGTACCAGGCAAGGAGGCATCACTTTGTCGTTCCAGTGAAGAGTCATCTAGTATTCCCATTGCTGATTGAACCTCGAGTAGACATTTGGTGACATGGCTGCATGCCTTTCGCTCCATCTCCATCTTGGCTTCAAAGTTGTGCCAGTTTTGCTTGTTTAGAAGGCGCACTGATTCGCGGCGATGATCCAAGTTGCTCAGTAAATGCATTTGGAAGCATCTGGACCAGCGCGGAGAGGTAACGGATGTCAAACAGTGCCAATAGTCTTTTTGGGGACTATTTTGTACCTGTTGCTCACGTTCAGTCGCCAGCAGTAGGCAGGCCATGGCTGCTTTGCCTCGTGAATTGACATCGTCTCGCTCTGTAAGGGCTATGTCTTTGCTTGATGCTGATCGTCGAAGGCTTTCAATCCATAGCTTCACCAGAAAGCTTTCTCCTCGCGTTTTCGCAACGACCATTATTGCATCGAGGGCAGACTTGTTTGACAGCAGTTGACATTTATCCTGATCGGACATGGAGTCGTTGTAGATGGACTTCATATCGAATACTTTGCCGTAAGGTAAGGCCACATGATCTGTCGAGAGCTGGAGTGGATCGGGAACACAGACTCTCAGTAGCCTCTCGTAGGAAGTCCGTGGCATATCGGCCCATCTCGTTCCACCGAACCACTTGAAGTAGGACCCCCTTGGAAGCAAACTAGCGAAGCATCCCTTTGCCTGGACAATGAATAGCTCACCGCTCCATACGTCGTGGAAGATGACCGCGCAATGAGGTGATGTTGCGCATACAGACATGCCAATGGAAAATTTACTCCGAGAAGGGGGACGAGATCTGCTTCCAAATACGATTGTAACTGCAGGAGTGCCGTGCAGGCCCGCTTCGGTGATCTTTTTGACGAAGGCGTTGGCTAAATTGTCTTCAATTATACCATCGGTCATGAGGAACCAGAACTTTGCCTGTTCAAGGCGATTCCGACTAAGAGGGTTTTCGAAAATGGTGGATGGATCCGACCCAAAGCCATGGCGGAGAGTCTTGACCAGATGCGCAGGTATCGGATCATGAGCTTGTCGATCCCAAGGAAGGACGTGAGACTGTTCGATTGGTACATCGGGCTCAAGCTTGGATGTCAAATACGATATCGCTTTCTTTTCTTGCTGAAACACCCTTTCACTTGTGCTCGAGACCTCTAAGGCAAAGACAAGCGGAAGCCTCGATGTCGGCGTTGAAGCCTCTGCTGGTGGAGACCTCTCATTTAACATGTTGGAAATACCATCTTCTTTCATGGAGTCTTTCCGGTAATTCGATGGAAAACTCGCGTGTCGGTTCGATTCCGAAGATGCAGGATGGGGTTCCAGAGCGCCCTCAAGTCGGTCCATTGCGCTTAGATAGTTGAGGCGTTTAGAGGCAACTCTGGATCTGGAGATGGTCTATAGAAGGAAGCTTTAAAGAAATTCAGGAATCCGGAAGGGTATCCGAAAATGGTATCAGGGTCTAGTACATTGAAAGAACATCAAGGGAACAGCACACGCGGATGGAAATGGAAGCCGGATTACTCCCAGGACTGTCGACTATGTTCAGGGACTCTCAATACCGTAGGAATAACAATAATAGTGTGCCTCGTAGCTGACATGCGTAAAAGGGTAGAATTACGTTTCAGCTTGAGACGCATACCAATCTTTCATGCTGAAATGAGGTATGTGTTTTTTTCTGTGAGGGCTTGCTGAGACATTGTGTTATGGGCCTTTCTACTTAAGCTTTCCGCTTGATTTTGTCATATTCAAGTACTTGCGTACATTTTGTAATGGATGCCTCCTCAGGTGAGGCTGCAAGTTAGGAGCGAAGCCTCCTGGATATTGTCTTACATCTTCCCCAGTAACTTCAGACACATTCCTGTAGTCTTTGCTTTTCCAGCACGATGAAATGAGTGAATAGCCCCAATGGCTTGATATGGAACTTGTATCGCAATTATGTCCCGAGTACTAATAGTCGTCGTGTGCACTGTTGGCCCTTGAACGATGAGATGGAATGCCAACGGCCCGTTTTTTGTTTCACTTTCTTGAACAGGAGTGGCTGTTAGTCCTGCGAAATTGGAAATTCACCCTCGCATCTGCCACACCTGAACTGTTTAATTTAGCTCGTTTCAAGAAGAAACACGCTTTCTGATAGTGGTTGGACTCGAGATGTGGAGAAGCTCGGGAAGACAACATCGTATTTCAACGGAACATTCCACCCTTCGAAAATACTTGCCTTTACAAAGAGCTGGCGATACGTTCCGCTTTCAAAGTATACCCTTTGGCCAACATACTGACAATAGAGAATATAGCTTTAGAATTGAAGGTATATGGATTAATTGCCATTAAACTTCAAATGATAATTCTTTGGTACATTATGACGTGATTTATACTAGCTACCCCGGATATCAAGCAAGTTTATTTATTTGTAGTTTATTAGCTCTCGAGAGAACTTGGCGGAAATGCAAACGACAAGAGCAGGCTTAAAATGCTATAAATATATACCTTGATGAATTTATCTCCAATGATTTTCTCTTTTAGTTTTCTATGAGAAGGGGCCGAGCTGCAATGCTATGTAAAATCGGTTTGGAGCCACGGACATCAATTTGTCAAGTGCGGAAAAAGACCGCAGCTACAAGTCAACAATGTTAGCTTTTAGGCATCAACGATTATAGCTTTCTATGCAATTGAATAGCAAACCTTATCTTGTATTTATTAATATTAATCAGTGCCTTGGGACCACATTACATGAATTGCCTATTTGGTCACTTGTTCCCTAATCAGCAATCATTTATTTGCAAGCGAAGCGCAGGCGAGAGGAAATCCCTTAGCGAACTCGGCGCTTAGACAGTGGATATGCGAGTCCCCGCTGCCAGTGTTTCATCATGCCACGAGGAAACGGTGATAAGTTCTCATCATTTAAACATATACGAGCAAGTCAGTTGATGACGCTCAATTGGGGCGATTCGTGAAGATAGCGCTGTGCGTTAGACCGTTTTCAGCTGACAAAACGGTGGCTTCACGGTGACAGTTGTTGGCGCCGCGCTAGAACATCGTGATATCGGTGGATCTGACCTGATTCTCGGCCCGGTGCATGGGTTTGCGAAATGAAACGAAACGATGGACCTTATCGATAAGGAGATCTATGTCAAAGCGTAATAGCTGAGAGTATGAGGGAAGAAGTGATATAAATTGCTTCATATCTTGGGTCCTTTTCTTTGACTCTGATTTCGATATCATCTATTCACTCTTTTGATCTGCACTCTCTTGATCACACTATCCATTCTTTACTCACTGTGCTGTGACCGTCACTCATTATTTTCACCAACCTCCATTTTCACCAGTCGTTCATTCAATCATCATCCTTCACCATACATTCAAAATGCGAGCAACTCAGACTCTTCTTGCCTTGAGCGGCGTGCTTGGCTTTGCCCAGGCTGGTCCTTGCAAGCCTCACCCACCTTCATCTGGCATCTCCAGCACTGCTGTCACCACCAGTGCATCCAGGTATGACATCTCACCTATCACTAAGTCAAAGCTTCTATATTGACCAACTGAAAAGCACTGGACCGGTCTCTCAACCTACCACTTCAGCCGAGACCAGCACCATTGAAACTACTACGGTTCAGATTAGCACAGACGACATCACCTCCACAGAGACTGAAGCTCCTACCACTACTACTGCCGCTACCTCCGCTGCTACCACCTCCGGCGCTCCCGTTCCTACCCCCTGCGCTATTGAACCCGGATGTCAAGCCGCTGGCTTCAACGTCGACTACTACAAAAACCCCTTTGAGCGTGGCTACGGAAACGACCAGATGTCTGTCCCTCCTTCATACTACATCACCCAAGACCTCGTCCCTCTCGATTCTTCCATGACAAGCGAGACATACTTCCCCCAAGACTACATGCAAGACCTCGCTGGATACCCTCAGATCTTCCCCGATAAGGATTACGCTGGAAAGGCCTGGTACGTCGGCTATCACCGCACTCTCGCCGGAGGAATCAAGGTTGATGCCAACAACTTCACGCTTGTTTATACTGGCTACTATCGCGCTCCTGAGACTGGAACCTACGAGCTTTGCGTTACTGCTGATAATGCCAATACTCTATACTTCGGCCAGGGCAATGCCTTTGAGTGCGGTACCGGCGAGACTGATCCTAATGCCCCTGCCCTTGTCCTCACCGCTACCGGCTATCACTTCAACAACCCTACTCAGTGCGGAACTGTTGAACTCATTGGAGGCCGTCACTATCCCGTGCGTAATGTCATGGGTAACAAGAATGCTGTCTCCATGTTTGAGTTTAGTGTCAAGACTCCTAGTGGTACTAAGACTCATGACTTTTCGGGTCAGGCTTTTCCTGTTGCCTGTGGACTTCAACACGATTGATTTTCATGGCCTCCGTAATTTCTTTCATGACAAATGATGTCATGGCGTCTATGGGACATGCTTGAGATGTCTGCAACCACCTCCTTAATTACTATCTAAGATTAGTCCAGTAATTCTTAATGTCTACTTCTTTCATTTAAGCCAAAGCTTTCCCATTCAATATGACCCTGTAGCCATCAACATACTTGTGAGTCAAGAATTTCTTTTGGCTTTGGTGAAACTTCTACATAAAGAGTATTGTCTGTTTATGTTTTAATTACAACCTAAGTAGACCATGTCTCGATTGCCATAACCTTAAGGAAACATCTACCTTACTACTGACTGATAGGGCTTCAACTCTGGTCTGTACGCCAAGCCGAGCGACGTCAATATGCCTAGCTACGGAGATATAGAACTTGAGTATATTTTTCCACATGATTAGTTGGCCGATGGAGTTTCTCACCCTTGAGATCAGCCTCTTGAATGATAGACTAAAACATGGTTACTTATATCTTGTCTAACAACCTTTCGATAGTGCCTCTGATCCATTCACGTTGCTTCGTGCGTTGCATGTCTACTCCACCCTTCAAAAGGTCCCAAGGGCGGATGCATTTGTACTTCCCATCACTACTTTCCCTCGCCATTTCCAAGAATACCTTCATCATAACTTCCATGGACTTCAACCGTGAGATGTCGGGGATATCCCTTTTGTTTCTCTCTTGTCGCGAAAAGTCCAATAACATGGCTGCCAGGCCAGCAGCGATAGACGTAGAGTATGAAGTCCCACTCAGTAAAGGTTTATCCTCTGAAACTTCGACACCCTCACCGAAAATAGCCAAGCTGTGCGGTCGATCATCGGGAGACGGATTTAGATCCCTTGACTCGCGGTTACCCGCGTTGGCGGAGAAGATTCCAAAGACTTGATGGTGGTCCTTAGCGGGGAAGTAGATCCGTTCCATGTTTTGTGAGTTGGACGCAGCTGAAAAGATGAGGATTTCCTTGGCACGCGCCCTTGCGATTGCAGCTGCGATTTCGGGTTGGTATCCTTTGAAGCCAATGGCCATGGTGATTATGTTGACTTCCTGGTTCGTGGCCCAGTCGATTGCCTGTCGAGAATGTGTTAGTTATCATATTTGTATAAACTCTAAGTCTGGGGGCATACATTCACCACGTTTTGGATCTCTGCGCCGGTTGGGTTATTTGTCCTGAGAACTCTCGCCAAGTACATACTTGCGTTGGGGCATGTCTTTACAAGGAGGGACACTGCAGCAGAACCATGACCGGTTTCATCTTTGGAACCGCCTCCGGTACTGTCTACGTAGTCTTTGTACTCTTCTATGATTCCGCAATCACGGTAGTAGTCATGGTCGTCTGGGTCGACCCCGGTGTCTAAGATGGCAACCTTGACACGCTCGTAACCAGCTCCTTTCTCTTGGTCTTCTGGTTGGAGAATATCCTTGAGTCGGTCGTAGTTTTCGAACCATTGCTGTGATAATTGGCGTTTGCTATTCCTAGTCAGCACACTATTATTGCATCTGTACGGCCGCGAAAATTACTTGTTATACTGGCTGTTGCTTACTATAGAAGCTGCCTGGACATCTGGCGGAGGGGCGGTCTGCTTCGCCGCCCGGATGCTCCGTGGGACTCCTGTGGACCGCTTTTGCACTGACTTGTATAGCACGTTGACTGTGTTCGGCTTTTCATAGTTGCTTACCCATTTTTCCAGAGGAAGGACAATTTCGCTATATATGACAGATCGCAATGCGTTGGAAGAATCGAGGGCTGCGTTCATATTTTTCTGAGCGCTGAGGCTTTCACGCATCTTTCTTGTAAGTTCTCCTGGTCTGATACATACTGGGAGAACAGTCCGAAATGGGGAAAGAGGATTCATCTCCTCGAGAATATAGTCTGGATGATGTGGATCGAGGAGCTTTTCGGCAATCTTATAGTCGGTATTAATGTTAATTGGTCCGGGTGGGCACAGGTCTGGGTCTTCTCGATAGTTTTCCATGGACGTTCCCATCTCAAGCTCAAGAAGCAAAAGGCCAAGAGCAAGAATCTTGGGCATATCATGAATCATTGTCGTGGGTACAGGTTCATCCTGAATTCCGCAATTACCCTCCCCTGTGTCGTTCTCTTTGAATTGAAGAACCAACATGGGCTCATTGACGTACACTCCTTGTATTCGGTCTCGCTCCTCGAAGAGAAATTTGACATTGTCTTTCGTGAAGCCTTGACCTATCAGTTCCGATTCGTAGAACTGACTAGTTGCCTTTGCCAACAGCATTGCAAGAACAGCCTTCATCTTTTCTGTAAACTTTGCCTTTGGCTCGTCGAGGAGTGTTGCTAAGGGGACTGCCTGCTGACTTGATATCCAATTCCGGCTTATGTTGCAATGTTTCTGTAGTAAGAACTTTCCATTATCAGCAGATAGCAAGAGCTGCGCTTGACTTCGACCACTAATATGATTGCAAAAGTCTGCATAGGTGATAGGCGTGCAGCTTCGAAGATGCTGATGTCGAAGATATTGGTCATCCTCGTTGCCTAAAAACCTTCTATAATGACATTAGAAAATAAGCCCGAAGCGAATTTTCGACAGACATGAGACCTACACCTTTGACGCGCCCAAAGACTGCGGCTCACATATGTGAATGCAAGCTTCTTGCCAGTGACATTCTCCCATGTGAGGATGATCAAGGAACAGTACACCAAACTCAGCCGTGGCATCGTCTGTAACAAGGCTCCTATACCCATTCAACCGCATATATGTTGCGATGTTCCTACGAGAACCCTCTCGTTCGCATGATCGATATTGGCGTAGAGTATAGTAAAAGCGTTTGATGTCGTCATCAAGCTGAAAAGCTATTTCCTTGCACTTGATATGGTTTCGGGATGAAAGAGATTCGCTGGTTTGTGTTGCAATAGCCTGTGTCATTTCTTCTTTGATACTCTTACTAGAAAAGTTTCTGAACTTTTTCAAGAGCTCGACTTGGCTTCTTGTGGTAGCACTATCATTGGCGGAGGCGAAAGCTTTAAGGCACTCGGTTGCTTTTTCGATGTGAGATGGGTATTTGAGCGCAGTGAGGGTTGGCCAGCAGTTTGTGCTTCTTTTTGGTAATGAGCGAGGCCACTAAGTTTAGAAATTAGTACAAACAAGAAGACGAAGACTTAGAGGGCAATGGAGCAGAGGTTAGGATAATAATGATACACAAGTAATATGCAATAAAATAGCAACGTTGGATAATACGTACACTGCACAGTCTCTCAAGGTTGTTCAGCAAACTCTCGGTCTTCTTCTTCGACTCGGCTTGAACTTGTTGTGATTTCGGCAAGTATGATTTGATACTCCACAGGATACTTGTCAATGTACCACAAAACTGAGACACTTCTTTGTTGCCGCGGCCAACTCCAAGCTGCACTGCCTTCGCGATCCTTATGACTCTTTCGATCGAGATAACGGCAAAGGAGTTAATGTCTTGAGAATCTGGCTGCGCTTTACTTTCAAGCCTTGAGCCTCTTGTCTGCACAGGAATCATAGCGTCGGGCGGCCTACTTGCGGGCGAAAAGCTTTGGATATGACAAGGTTGCAAGGATGAGATTATGATTGAAACTCAGCCGCACCCAACGATAGGAATAGAACAAAATGGCGACCTCACGTGACAAGGCATACCAGCGCTTATGCGCGGGGTAGTTAATTCAGGTTCAAACAGAAAATACTGAATACATAATGAATAACTGGTAGTACTTCAGATATTAAGCAGGGCAGACTAGCATCATCTGAAATCTGCATAATGTAAAGATTTAATTATTAAACTTATGTTAATCTCAGCTAGTCACACATCTTTTAACTTCTACTTGTATGTCCACTTGAAGCAATGCTGTGTCCTGCCTTGTGCTTGTCTCTCTTGACGGGACCACTGTCCTAGTTTGCATACGTGATGCTGACCTTGTGTTCCTTCTTTAGAGAGCCAACACGAACCTCCCATATCGGCTCACCCTGCAATTCCATAGTAAGCTCAAGATCATCATGCTTTCTCCATCCCTTTGACGGATCTCCTACTGCCTGCCACTCAGCGATAGGCTTATCCCAGTCACACTCAATTCGACAAAGGTTTAACACTCCAGAATTGAACCGTTTTGGTGCTTCGTCCTCAGCACTGTACAAGATATCGAATACACATCTTGGGGGAATATTTTCGGGGGTGAAGTAGTGGTGGTATTTGAACTGAATGCGTGACTTCTTCTCGACCCTATCACCCTGATATGCTGTGAGTACGAGAGTTCGTACAAATCAAGGACGCTCTTACCTTGGACAAATACCATCTCATTCTACTCACTACCTGTGCTCCTCCTGGGTTCGTGATGATTATATCCTCAGGCTCAAGGGCTATGTTCGTGATGGGGACGTTGACTTGAATTCCATAATGGTACCTCGATCGCCGAGAGATGACATCTGGTATTGATCTAACGGCCAACTCGTGCAAAGCTGACTTTGTGGGCTGTGATGAAATGTTTTCTTGCATCAGTCTTAGAACAGCACCTCGAGAGATAGCGGACCACCTGCTTGGTTTAAGTTGACATCCTAGTCTGGTCGAATATAAAACGCTTACCCATCACTCGGTCTAAGGACCTTGTTGGAGAAGACTTCATTCAACACATCGTAAACATACTCGGAACTACCCAAGCCTCCAACAAGTAGGATTTTCTGAAATCCAATGTGTTAGTTGACTTACAAGCTCATCCATATGTTGAATTTGTTTGCCTTGGTGTATTTGGGACTAACCTTGGGATATCTCCCTGTTGCTTCCATCACCTCTTCGAACTGCTTACCCACAAGAATCCGGATGCCAGTGAGAGATCTGTTGAAGAAACCAGCCATTTCCTCTCTTTTCGGATCAGATCAGCTTGTTCTCATGTCCTTGTGATAAGATTGTAAGCATACCTGCTGATTATCAGGGTATCCTTGCCTCTTAGCCGAGACAGCGTGCCGTAAGCTTTGCTCGGTGGGTGCAGGTGATATTTCTCTCTCGCGTCAGCATTACTGAAACTTCTTTTAGCGCCCAACTCCCACTCTCCCAGAATAAACTGGTTATACTCATCGTCCGTCAGTGAGTTGAGCTTCAGTTTTGGCTCGCAACGGAGGTAGGACTCGAACGCTTGGTCGATCTGGAAAGCGCCGGCTAACTTTCCTGTTTGATTTTATTAGAGTATTGGATACTTTGAATACACGGGAATGAACAATTTTCACGAACCTTCTCCTGGGACACATTCTTCCAGCATGAACGGGTATTCGGACACGACTTTGTAGCTGATAACGTCCTGAACAATGCATTAGTCCAAAGTAGGGTCAAATTATGGCTATGGCGCGGCCGTACCACGGTGCCACCACCAGCATCGCAGACAACAAATGACTCATCCTTCTATAAATGAAATTAGTGTAAGAAACCTGTATCAATAAGGCACGGCTATGGGTACCTGGATTTCAGGGGAATTGTTCCGTTGGGATAAGGTTGCCAAGGCAGCTGCTTCAGGCTCTTGCACGAGTATCATAGTCGTCTCTCCAATGTCCCTGTGCTTCATTATACCGGCAATCTTGGCAGCCTCCCGCATTGAGTGCTGTGCATAGGCAGGCCAGATGGCGGGGATAGTGATGGCAACACGTAGAGGGAGATTTTCTATGTCCATAATTGAAAAAAGAACTGAATAGGTATGATTCCACAGTTCCCTCAAGTATAGGCCCACAGCCTGTAATGCGGTGATGTTCTTTGACTTGAGTACTGTGTCTCTAGCCTGCTGAAGCTGAGGCGCTTTACGGATATCTGCAGTTTCTATGTCCTCGCTGTTCAGTAGCAGGAGCTTAAGCCACTTGATTGGCTTCATATCGGGTGTTATTTCATAACCCCAACCCCCTGAATCAATGTCATATAAAGTTGGTACTTGAACCTCATGGCGGTTTCGATGATCTTTCGAGGACCAACCAGTGATCGCATTGATTTCTTTTGGGTAAGTAGATCGAGCCCAGGAAACGCCCGAGTACCTATATTATAAAGCGAATTAACTACCTGGAAACGTAAGTGTTTCGGTAAGGTTTGGGTTACTCACACAGTTCCAAAATCGATACCAATTGCGACAAACCTTTGCGAATTTTCCCATTTAGTCACGCCTTGGTCATCCTTTTGAACAGGTTTTGACTTCACTATATCTTGCAAGGATGGATTATACAGATCAGGGGCTGGATTGTTGCGGTCCACTTCTCTCGAGCCAATGTTGAGCTCAGGGTCAGAAATCATACCTTGTGAAGTATAGTCATCCTCGGCAGCGTGGGGCAACGACAAGCCCCCAGTTCCATCAATCTCGTTGGGTGGCGGTAAAAGCCGGTCATCCCGCAAGAGAGACATCATCCCGTGCTCGTGATTGACCAAATCGATGTATAGTGCTTTCTCTTGTCCAGGCTCGGCGTTATGATCAACAGCCAATTCTTGAAGCTTGTACATCGTGATTCGATAGTCATTCAAAGCAATAAGGAACGCATCATGGTCTGTGCGTTCAAATTCCGACTGGAGCTCATCTATAATATCTTCAAGCCTGGGTTCGAGATCCAGGCCCAGGGAGTGTCGACGCTCTGTAGAAACACTCAAAAGAATTCCAAGCTCTTGTCTTGCACACTGGAGAATTTCGAAGATTTCTTCCCGATTGTATAAGTCAGTTGCAACTTCTGGTACAGAATCCACGTCGTCTTTAGATTTCAAAATGATCTCCTGTCGGGAACTGACGGTTGAGTGCGAAGACGAAAGTCCTGCCTCATGCTCCAGCTTGGTTCCCTCCGGCCATGGAAAAGCTTGTAATGAAAACTCGTGGATGTGAGTTGCAATATGCTCATCTTCTTCGAGCTGTTCCAATCCAGTCTCTTGAACATAATTGTCAGGCAAACATGGGTCTTCATCCTCTTCAAATGCAGCACTTGAGACAAATCCAGGTCGGCAAAGAGGACATGAAACCTTTTGGATCCCAGCCGGTCGCTTTCCCGCGTGTACTAAAGACTCCATCTCAGAGTCGTCAGTTCTCGGGTGGAAGGAGGCAATATGGTCTTTCAAGTCGATAGGGCCGTCAAAGGAATGAGTCGAGGGGGCCCCAACACCAGAAAGGTCATACTCGGAGCATTCTATGCATACCCACTCTATGGTCGAGTGATATTTTGCCATGTGTAGCATCCATTCATACGTCGATGTGTACATGTCGTCAGGAGATTCACAATCTTCAAAGATACAGATATATGGGCAAAGGTCTTGCGCTACATGTGCCCTGCGTGCATTAGCATGACTTTCTTTTAACTTCAAAATAGAAAGTTTATAAAGGTACCTCCATTTAGTCTTGTTGGTATATTCGGGTGACAGAATCGATGGACAGTATGGACACGGAAAGGGTCCTTGACTGGCTGGACACTTCGGATAGTCCATCTTGGCGACTCTCGCTGACATCTTGGTGGCATTTGACTTTGTTCTCTTATTGGACGATATAGCAGCTGTGATGCTGAAGTTCGACGCCAGTCCAGTAGCTGCTTGACTAACGAAACTCTTCCTGCTTTTTGTTTCAGTGGTGGGCAGCGCCTGTGACAGAGGTGCAGCTGGTATCTCTTTGATGTGATTTAAGACTTGATCCTGGCTATTCAATTTCGGGGTTGTCCCTTTGACCAGTGGCAATTTTGGCAGCAGCTCTGGCTCATCTCGCTGTGTTCGAGACTGGCCTTTTTCCACGCCCCCAGCATGAATGAGTCTATTTCGTCTGACAACATTTGCCTTGATAAGACGGTTTTGGATCGGCGTCAGTCTCGCTGGGTCGTAAAGGTAGGCTCTAAAAACCACAAGAAGCGCTTTCTGGCGTGCGACATACGGATGGTCTTCCGTCTGGGATCCGTCAGTTGTGATGGATTGTTGTATGGTACTGTCAATATGGCGAAGCAGTCCCTCCTTGTATCCATTTTGTAGAACGCGTCTGGTCAAAAAGCGCCTGAATCTCTCATGCTCCCCAATTGAAGCGTCGCTTCCGTAAAGGGCCATATGTTCACCAAGACGCGCCCTTTCAAGTTGGTATCTTGCTTCAGCTCTCATCAGGTTTTCATCAGCGCGCTTGTTTCTGAACTTGAGGCCTGACTTTTTGATAGCTGCGTGAATCCGAATGAGGATTTCCAGGTTAGTCTGGATGTAGAATCTCTGCTCCTGGTACAAATCACCAGCTGTCTGGTCGTCGTTGTCATCCTCAGTGAGAGATCTTGCCTGGCTGCAGGTGCTGTCGCTCATGTTAGACCAAGGAGATGGTGTTCGATCTAGCTCATCTGTTGCGAGGTCTTGTCTATCAACAGGTGATTCTGGAGAGTCATCTTCTGGTGAACTTTCTGGCCATGCTGATGTAGACATGGCGGTTAGTGGATAAAGCTTTTGGAAATGGTCTGTACTCACCTATGTCTTCACACTTTGAAAGAGCTGTTATCAGACCTTCGAGGAGATCCACTACCACATCTACGACATCTGGTCGAAGCCTTAGACGGGAGTCAAGGGAGCCTGGTCCAATCTTGTCGGCATTGAGACCCGATGTCCACCAGTTGAACTCGGCGCTTTTTTGCTCTAACCAATCGCCCTCATCCAGACCTGATATCTCAAGACATCTTCGGAAGAGTTCTTTGCAATTCAGAGTCGTCTCTCGTATGATAAGGTCCTCTTCCATTTTGGGGTTTCAAATCTGTTGGAATATGACCTGGTCTTAACCTACCGCGGGTAGGGTGCTGGCGGGGAAGAGATCTCACTTCAGCCTCAGCAGCTGAGGATAACGTAATCTCATGCAAGTCGTAGTGACCCCGCCTTTCAAGCTGAAAATCAGAGAGATACCCAACAGACAGCTGCGCAATGGAGCCATAGAGTCAATTTGGTATATATTGCTAATATATTGAAATCACATGTGGTTTTAGTACCCTAATATCAAAAGCTTTGTATCAAGATTCGTGTCACAAATCAATCTTGCTTCTTATTCCCCTCTGCTCCAGTGACAAGGATTAATCGACCACTACGCTCCGTCTTCACTTCAGCAATTCCAAAATCTGTCATCTCCTCATGCAGCAAGACTTTTTCGACCTCCTCGTCTTCCTGTCCCTTCCCATCAAGGGCAGCCCCGACGGTTTCCTCTGTTTGCATCCATCTGGAACGCAACAGTCCCTTATGGACTTTGGCGAATCGAACAGCCCAGATTCGGTCTCCTTGTAGTTGTGCGGACTTGGCGTGCTCGTTAGTAGTCTTGA
Source organism: Fusarium sp. NFCCI 5145 (assembly GCA_033439405.1). Taxonomy (NCBI): domain Eukaryota; kingdom Fungi; phylum Ascomycota; class Sordariomycetes; order Hypocreales; family Nectriaceae; genus Fusarium; species Fusarium sp. NFCCI 5145. The sequence continues at coordinate 80,760 of JAWDHB010000087.1, read as the reverse complement.
TGGAAGCATTCAGCTTTGCATTTGCAACACCGGGGATGTCCCTGGGAGCCATTAGCATGAATATTCTTGGCCCATTTCTTTCTCGGTCTTACACTTCCGGACCCCCTCCATAGCCCATCGAGCTTGAGGTAGAGCTTCCAACCGTTCCATTGACTCTACCGATCATGAGTCCTGTCACCACATAAACAGTCCACCGATCCAAGAGAGGAATCTTCTGCTGATCGATATAGTCCTTGACGTCCTCCTTCTTGAGCACTGCCTTGATGTATGCAGTCGAAGGCTGTACTATCTCAATGTCCATTGTTTCATAGTTTACCCAGTTCTTCATAGTTCTCTTAAACTCTGTCTTGAGTTCGGCATTCACCGTAGCGCCAACAGCATTTGCAATGGGAGCTCCGCCTCCCACTGTTGCGTCGCCTTCACGTTCATTTGTGGTGTCCCAGGAAAAGTCACAGAACTGACTGGACGAGATACGCATTTCGGGCGGGAAGAGAGGAAGAGGGCCCTTAGTCAAAATTGGGTAGAGATCCTTCGGGCTAGGGACGACATCCCCCAGTCGCAGGTCTCCCTCAGCTTTGCCTCCAGCCTTGCTAGGCGAGGCATATTCGGGGGGAGTGAAGAAAGACTGTTCAAGGACAAACCAGCACTTATTCATGATAGCAGCTTATTCTCTTTCAAAAGTGTGGGTTGTTATGAAAAATATTAGACTGGACAGCGATATTGTTTAGGCACCAACGGCGGGGTAGAGCTGCAATGTCCTCCAATCAAACGAAGTTACTTGCCTGTACAGATGCTTTTGCTTGGGAGCCTTGTTTAGTCCTCAAATGATACACAAGGTTCATACAAGTCTATGTATCTGCAAGAAAGTCACGTTATCAAACCCCGCACCTGCCAATTTACAAGTTGTGTTAGTAGATCATTGTATGGACTATCTATTGAAGGATGAAGACAATCGCTCTTGTCTGTAAATTGAGCATAAGAGCTTACGTTTCAGTCCATCCCAATAGCCACCGGTCTCAGCTAAAATATCTCAATTACGTATTAGAAAGTGATTAGACATAAATTACGACAGATAATCACGGACGAGCTTATGCAAAGGCTTTCTAAGATTTATGGATTTAATAAAATATTTAATTTGAGAGATAGTCTCAATGAGTAAAAAGACTACACTGCTTAATATAAAAGATTTATTATAGGATTCACTCCATTACCTCTATCTAACTCTTGAGGGGTTTCTATAAGGCGATTAAAGACTATACAAAAGAACTAGAATTCCCACTTTACACGATTATCGAATTCCAGAACCTGCCTTCCTTTCTGACCGTTAAAAACAACAAAGCTCCCTGCGGCATACACAATTACTCGCCGATATTCTTCAGGCATCTTGATAATATATTCGTTTCCATTCATAATCCAAGGACCACGGACCGAAATCGCGGTCGTTTTTCCTTCACCCTTGTCGGTCAACGGAAATGTTCCAAACTCTGTGGTAATAAAGTTTCCACAAGGGGAAAAGGAGAAATGATGATCTCCAGGTATATCATATGGTTTCTTCCAAGGGCTGAAATCTGTTGGCCCTATGCTCCAGATATGTATTTCTGAACCAAGTCTGGCAGCCAGTAATTTCCCATCAGATGAAAAGCCAAGCGGCTGTTGCAAGTAGCTCTTGGGGATCTGTTGGTGTATTTTGCTCTCAAAATCGTAGATCCAAATCCGAGAACCACAACTGTACGCAAAAATCTGTCCATTTTGTGAAAATACTAGGCGTGTCACCGGGCCGCAGCGCATTCCTGCATTTTTTATATCTCGAAGTCGGCTGGCGCTAGCCTCGTCTTCCATGAATGCATTACCAGGTGTAAAGGTTTCGATACCCAACTCAGTCCCAACAGCCAAACAGTGGGATGCGGGAATGATAGCAAGTGAGAGGATTGGCGACGGTGACTCGATAGTGTCAATTTTGTGCCCAGTAACTGTATCCCATATTTGTATCATTCGATTCATGCTTGCCGAGATGATTCGACTGTCCTTGCAAGAGAAGGCCATCGCGACCATGGGCGAATGGTCGTCCTTTTTGAGGTCGTGGTACGTTCTTTTGGTTACATCCCAAAGGCGGAATGTGTCAACTTTTGAGCAGGACAACTCATGTCGGAAATATACCCCAAGTAATTGGGAATGGTTGGACCATGACAACTTGTCGACAGTAGTAAAGCATTGGCACATAGTAAACGTTGAAATGCAAGTGCTTTCGGCAACGCTCCAAATCTCTAGATCTCTGCCGTAGGTTGTTGCTACGAGGAGACCATCCTGTGAGAAAGCCATCCTGAGATTTTGCGGTGCCGAAAATAGATCTTCCTGCACCATCTTAGTGCCTCCACTTGCGTCCCAGAGTCTGATGTGTTTATCTGCGATGCTTGAAAGTATCTTTCTACCGCCGGCGAAAGCAATCTCAAGCGAGATCTCTGGGGCCATCCCACCAGGCCGTTCAAGCTTTTGAATCAGCTCAAGAGTGGACAATTTCCAGATCACGAAGCACTCTGTGTCGCCACATGACCATGCCAAAAGGCTGCTGTCAGGAGAGAACACCACAGCCGCTTTCCAGGAGTATTTTCCCCAGGTTCGGATTACCTGGCCGGTGTTTGTGTTGTATAGATCAATCTTGCAATTCGAGCTTACTGCCAATAACTTGCCGTCGGGTGAAAAAGCCAAGTCTGTCAAATCGGCTGGTCTGTCAAGAATCCATTTCCTCTTCCACTCATGAGTGAAATGGTAGATGGAGGGACATTCACCACTATTGACAGTGGTTATAGCGACAGTATTATCTGAGGAAGAAAACTTGGCTGCGTTGCCTTTGACTGTTTGTAACCTCAGAGTGCCTGTATCTATCAGTTGAGACGCTCCATCTGTTCTGGCGACGAAGAGAAATTTTCCATTAGGAGAAAATTCAGCTTGCTGAATGTCACTACAGAGGTGGGCCAGCGTCGTCTTTGTACCCAAGTACCAAAGTAGAGCATGGGCGTGGGATGATGCCGTTTGCCTTTCTAAGGGGAAGGCTTCCTTTGCAAGGGTACAGTCTCCGGAGTGGGCAGTATGACCCTCATTGGGTTGCGAGAGTACAAGGATGCGTTGGTTTAGAAACCCTACAGCCAAGATACTCTGGCCATTCGGATGCAGCACCACGTCTGATTTTTCCTTATTGAAGTCAATAAGCTCGAAGGATGCTGAGGATTGCTCTGAGGAATTGCAGAGGAGATATAGGCCATCTGGAGAGAAAGAAAGTCCTTTGACTGGAGTGTTCGATGAGCGCATAATGCTCCTTACGGTGCCAGAAGCCAATGCCACCATGCTGAGTGAGTTATCCTGGCTAGAAATTGCGACCCGGCTACCATCCGGAGAGAATGCAGAAACTTGAATCCCCGATTCAATATTGATCAGTCTCAAACTTGGACTCCACCCCTCTGAGATGATAGGTCTTTGCTTGATCCATGATGGGGAGTGCGAAGCATGCAAGTTACGCATCAGGCTAGACTCCGGACTGAATATAAGACCAGAGCAGTAAGCCTGTAGTGGATTTGATTGGATTGCACTGCCATGTAAATGAATAAACCTCCATGCATCTTGGAGTAGCAATGGCAGCGGTGCGCTCCTTTCTCTCATAGGGGCGGGCTTCCGAAGCCGATTCTTGATACATCGTAGAGATAGAGACCTGAAAAAGCCTCCGCGGTCCTGAGATACTTTGAGCTTCGTAGCGTTAGCATAAATCCTGTTAAATGTAATGAAGCCACAGGTACTTACTATCATCGTTTCCTTCAAATCGTCCATCATTTTGAGAGCTTGCGGCAAGTAGCCCGTCCAGGCCAGCACTTCTAACCAGAACAGATAGTTTGTCTGGAAGAAAGTAGCAACTCTTGTTCTTTCTTTGTCACTCACTTCGCAAAGCCGCAAGTGATCCACCCAGTATCGACACGCATACTGAACAGAACATGGTATCATCCTGCTCAAAGTGACTGTCGAAACAGAAGAAGAGTATTTCCCTGGATATCGAAAATCACACATGTTGCGTTTCAGTTGGCTCTCCAAAATATCCATACAACAGTGAAAAAGGGTTTTGTGGGCATCTTTGACGTTAATCTGGAACGTATTATCCAAGTTTCTCTCTGGGTCGTTGAGGAACTCTCGCAATGACGGGTGGATTAGACGAATACTTTGATCCTTGCCTGACCCAGACCTATCGACAATCGAATCGAGGTTTTTCAATAACCTGAGTAGTCTTTCCTCCGGAACAGAAAGGAGGACAGCCAGATCAGTGACGGACAGCTTGTCAAATGAATTTGCAAGAGAACCCAACACGAGCTTGAACCGCGCGCGTAGATTTTGGAGCTCTCGAGAGTCAAGGCCTGTGACCAAAGATCTTCTTAAAACAGTAGCGTACATATCGTCCAACGCTTTCTGAGGTCTCTGGTCGGGTGAACCGGTTTTTAGAATGAGGGCGAGTCGCTCCTCAGCCATTTTGTCGCCCTTCCTTATGAAGTTGCAGGATGTGACGGCATGAATAAATAATCCATGGGAGCGTCCCACCAGGTTTTGGATGGTCTTTTCAGATTTCCCGTCCTTGCCGATAATTGTTGATAGATGAGTTCGGTAGTAGGCAGCTATATCCTCTGTAGCGGATCGGCCAATGTCTTGCAGCACAATTTCGCGCTGACCCTGACTATTCCGTACCGCGATTGGTAGATCCGAAGGCTTTGATGTAGATGTGATGAAGACTCGTATGTGAATGTTCTCAAGAGCCGTCAGCTCTGCAAGCAACTTGATCACTAAACCGGCATCATTTTTGTTCTCACATTGATCGAGTGAGTCTATCACCAGAATGATTGGCGGACGGGACTTTTCGCTGGGAAGTAGTGATAGTGGCTCCATGACAAGCTTCTCCCACTGATATGACAAACCCCAGTCACACAAGCTCCTGTTTGAGGCAGCCTTGACGATATGATTCTTGAGTGGTATGGATATGGCTTCCAGCTGGCTTGAGATAGTCGATGCAAAATCTTGTGCTGAACTCAGGTCTCCATCTCCTCTTTCAAAAAAGAAACTTGAACCTAAGTGTTTTCGTTTGCGATAGAAACGCGCTATAGTGAGTGCAATGGTCGTTTTTCCAATCCCACCCATTCCGGTGAGCCACAGCATACGTTCTTGAACGTTTCCGTCCGCCCAGCTTTTGATTTGTGTCAGAACATCTTGACGAGTACCCTTCAGGCACGACGGAATATGCTCTCTCTCCTTGGCATTAAATGCAGCTCTTGTCAGAATATTTCGGGTATCTGTCTTGGTATCTGTAGTCAATTCATCAGCTGTGCACTGGACCTGTCTGGGCTACCGATACTCACCACCGAGATGCAAATCTAAATCTTTCTCTACTTTCTTTGCGAAACCAAATCCGCCATTCTCAACGTAGACGCCACCGAAGGTTTGTTGTTTTGGCGGTTTGGACATGCTGTCTTCTTTGGCCCTTTCCCAGACGCTGTTTCAACAGCCAAGTTTAAAGGGTTTGTGGACATCATAAAAACCTGGTTGGGATCACAATGGAGGTTGGTTGTCGCTTGAGAAGTCTCGTGCGTCAACGCGCCTGATAGTACAAAACACACCGCCATATTTTAACTTCAGACTAAATCATACTAGCTAGAGGGTGTTAAAAAACGGCTCAAATCTCCCACGCCAGAAGCTTTCTGTCCCCCTGAGGGACTAGCAAGTACTAACACCATCTCTTTCAGCCTTGCGACTGAAAACTGAGCTCATGGCTTATTATTATGTTCTAAACATCATTTCTTGTCATGTGGCGCAAATTAGTCAATACAAGACGCGCAATTGGGGATCACACTAACTACCGCATAGGAAGTAATTTCCTGTATTAATTTCGAGATCTAACGGCGGCTTGTCATCGTATCTAACCCAAGTAGGTAGGTCAGAAAATAAGTGGCATATTTTACATCTCCTGTGAGCGTATCAAATACGAACTACTTGACTTTCACCTAAACTTTCATCTAAATTTAAGTACTCCTTAACAGACTTGGCCATAATAAAATTGAACTAAGTGGTGAAGCGGTGGGAATTCAGGTATAGTTGATTATTTCAATGCAGCGTGAATCAAGAGTTTGGTGACTTTAAGGGTATGGACGAATGCGGAGGGTTTCAAGGACGGATGGACAGTTCTAGCTTCAACAACTTGTTTAATTGGTAATATACAAATCAGTATAAATAGTCTCGAATACGTCCCACGAACCTATATATCTCTGCCCCAGCGACCCATGCCGATTACTCATTCACTGCGTCAAATCTAGCCATGAATTCTTCCTCAACCTCCGCAAAGAACTCATCCCAGATTCTTGAGAACTGTTCCTTCAGATTATCACGCTCTTCCTCTGTCCAAATACGACCAGTCCTGCTCCAACGAGCAACAGTCTTTGCATATGGTATAGGCTGTTCGTAGTTGAGAGTCATAAATGGCCCTGATCATTAGTTAGTACCCAAATGGAATCAGAGATCAGGTGTGAAACCTACAAAGTCCTGCGGGTAATCCAAGACTCTCATAGCATCGAGGCTCAATCTCAGTCATCCTTTTCTTAACCCACCCGTGGAATTGACGAAAGCCTTCAACAGCAAGAGATGAAATACGGACGGAGAAAAACCTGATGTAAAAGTTGTCATGTCTCCAGACGAGATCCACAACCGGAACTCGTATGAGCCTTCCACCAAGGCTGGCTGTAGTCCCAACTTCAACGCATCCTGACAAGTCAGCTATTGAAGGCAGAACACTATGGTGCAGGGACTTACTATCGAAGTCTACCTCTGGTGAACCAAGGCCAAGCCTAAGTGAAGCATACTTCATAAACATGCCAATTTTCACAACGTCAAATTTGTACATAATCAGTCGTGCCCTAGGCTAGTTAGCACAGCATTTCCCGTGTTAGAAGTACTCACGCGACCAATGATCCTTCCAATTCCCAATTATGCAGAGCCCCATTTTCACGCAAGAACACGTAGCAAGCCAGTGCGGCCTTTCTGGTCGATCTCGTAGCAACTTTGTTAACCTCAGCATCCAGGCCAGAAATGGACTTTTCCTTGATGCCCAGCAAAGCAAGGTCCAGAACAGTATTAACATTGGCTTGTTTGTTCCACGGAAGTGACTTGTTAGGAAAATGACGGTGGACGTGGTCTTTGATCATCTCCAAAGCAGTCTTGTTAGACCAGTATGCTGCTACGTGTAAAGCGGTACGACCTTGACCATCACAAATGCGCATAATATCGTCAAAGGCGGGATACTTCTCCAGGAGAAGTCTGGTTATCTGGTGACAGGCAACGTCGTATGAATCGCGGGCTTGCAACAGTTAGCATGGCTGTGATACCCAGTAAACAACACTTACATCCTGGGAACCCATCGATCGCTGTCGAGAGCAGAGTCTTGCCAGTGGCGTCCGTCGTAAATTCTGGCAGTGGAGTTGTGTTCAGAAGATACTGAACATGCTCAATTGGAACCAACCCCTCAGCAACAGCCAACGATATAAGATAGCCACCGAATGTCACCCAGCTCCCATCAGAATTCATTTTGTAGTCGTGTTTCAGTGAGTACTTGAATCGAAGAGACTCTGCAAGTTTACGCTCGTCATCATAGCCTTCCACGAGCAGCTGAGCAAAGACTGTAAGACCCAAGTCACACTGCTCCTCAAGTATCTCGGTCATATTCTTTCCCTTTCGCTTCTCCAAGGGTAGCTCTTCTAATATTTCGATCAACTCTGGTAGGATCTTGGGAAAATAATGCGCTGCAAAGTGAAGCGCATTTTTTCCTCTTGCCTCTGTAGTAAGGATATCTGCACCTTGTCGGATGAAAGCACGTACAGCCGCGATATCTCGTCGTTCGATGGCTACATGAAGAAACAGCCGAGACAGATTCCATGAAGGGTCATCAATAACAGTATCGGGGAAAACTTTGAGAAATGATTCGACGAAGAATCCAGAGCCTCTAAAGGTACACATAGTCAGGAAAGGGTCTGTTGGTTGGCCCTTTTTCGTTAGTCGCCTCTCAATCATCGTGGATCGAGATTTCTCATCAATCAGAAGGAATATGACAGTCTCTACTTTCTTTTGGTAGTCTTTGCCTCCAACACTCATGCAGTAGAAGCGAGTCCTTCGAGATAAATCGCTAAAGGCCTGCGCTTTGGCATCGCTGAGCTGTCGTTGGGCAGATAACCCGGCGATAGCGACCAAAGATTCCGAAGCCAACAACATCCTTTGCAACAGATCGACATCAAGTCTTTGAGCCGCATGTGCTATGGAAGTTGTAAAGTTTAGGAACCCATCCCATCCTTCGATCTGTCTTGTTGGATCTGCACCATACTCCAGAAGAAGCTCGGTAGCTACGCCTCCAGAATAGTCCCACGATGCAAAAGTCGTGTGGAGGGGTGTTGCACCATTTTTCATAGGGACGTTGATATCCAGGCCAGCAGACAAAGCTATATCAAATATCGCCTCGCATTCAGTTCGATCCATGAATTGGCTCAACGAATGGAGGATTGTTGCTCCGAAGAGAGTTTCCCGGATAGTCGGGTCAGCGCCATTGTCCACGAGCAGTTTCGCCATGTTGAAGTGACCACAATGGCAGCTCAATAGCAACGGGGTCCAGCCATGGGTATTGCCGTACAAGTTAACATCAGCATCAAGTTCGACAAGGGCTTTGGCCATGATGAGGTCATCTTTGACTGCTGCGTGATGAAGGAGCGTGAAGCCATCTGTATTGCATGAGTTGAGGCAGTCTAATCGAGTTACTTCCTTCTTGAACTCTTCTTTCTTGTTCAACTCAAGCTTATCTTCTCCCGTTACTTTGATGGATTCCAAACGATCAAACTCAAAAACGGGTGTCTCTTCAGTCGGTTTTTCGTTCAGAAATAACGGACTGTTACAATAAAGAAGAAACATATTCGGAAGTCTGCGATCAGTAGATAGAAAGGTTGCGTATCTCTCAGGCCACTTGCCAGTCCAGATCCTGCCGAGGACTTGGTTTGTGGGAAGATGTTTTGGGACCAGATGATCAAACAGCGTGCTTTGTGCGAGGCCGAACGTCTTTTTGCCGTAGTCCTCAACTATACGTAGCAACTCGTCTTGGTCTTCGGGTGGTAATTGAGTCTCGCAAGCATCGAAGACGTTGAGAATCACGGATACCGCCTCTGGGCAATTCATCTTGGCAGCTATTACAAGATACTGCAGGCCCTTGTCTATTGCTGGCTCAACAATCTGCCCATTGATGTAGGCTCCAGCTAAATGGAAAGGAGCAGCAGGATCTTGGATGTTTCCTGAATCACAAGTATCTCTGAGATCCATGAATACTTCTTCTTGAGCAACTCGTGGGAGTAGAGAAGCGTTCAGGGTATCCTGGAAAGCGAGCTGACTTGTTAGTGAGGTCAATGGTGGAGGTTTATCGTCTTACATCTGGGACTTTAGCAATAGCTAGGTCATATATCTCATTCATCCTAGCGATCCAGTCGTCTGTATCTTGTGAGCTGTCGTTCTTTCGATTCATTTTGAACTTTCGAAGTCTGGCCGGCGCTAGACTGTGATCTTCGAAGCAGTTTGCAAGCATCTCTTCAAATTCCGGGTTTCCGATTTGGATAGAGATTAGATTGTCGTGCATCTGGCGAAGCTGCATAAGCATTTCATCTTGATCAGTTTCAGTCCCCTGGAAGTAGTTAGTCTAGTTCATCAATTCCAGTGTTGTCCAACCTTTTTGGTGTGTTTCTTGTCAAGCGCAGCCAGAGCACCTCTGAATAATTAGCTTGAGCTCAGCCCGAGCGGAGAAGCATAACATGCCTATATCCATCATCAGCGCGACGGAGGTCTTTGAACCACTCGAGTGGAACAGTTGGCTTTCCGCTATGGAGTCCTTGCATGAGTCCCAAGAATAGGTAACTTTGGATAGCTGCCAGGGAGACTCTGTCGTTTGCCGATGGTGCACATGTTCCTGCGAGGAAAGCGTAGATAAATTCTTCTTGCTTGCCTGTAAGTGTTATCTTTTCCTTGATATTACTCATAATTGTTGCAACGGCAGAGTCTGATTCGTCTGCAGGCCTCATTTTCATTGTCAAGATGTCATCTGGGACGATGGAGTCAAAGGGTGTTTCTCCATTCATAAAGATACTGGCTGTGAGTAATCCAAGGGAGTAAATGTCCGTTTTATATAGATCTTCGAGTTTAATGGGTTCTTCAGCGTCAAGTTCAGGGGCCATCCAAGGAAGACTGCCAATCCTCGCCTGGAACATCCTGTCTGTCTTGTAGTCGTCCAGAATTACTGCATATCCGAAATCACAAAGTTTGGCTCGAATAGGTGCAAGCCCAGTTTTATTGAGGAGATCGTGATGTTCCTCTAATTCAGAGGTGAAGACGAGTACATTGGTCGGCTTGAGATCTGCGTGAACAATGCCATGGGCGTGGAGGAACTGGAGTGCGCGGCCGATGTTCATAGATATCGCCAGTTGGGATTTGAAGTCGACTTTGTTAGATGAGAGATACTCCGCGAGAGTACCCTCATCAGCAGCCTCGAGAAGTACCTGAGGCCAGAATCGTCCAACATCTGGTGATTCGCTCCATGAAAGGGCCAGCATGGAAACGATGAAATCGCATTGGCGAATAGTCTCGTTTGACAAAATGCGTATCTCGTTGATAGCAGCTGCAAGCTGTTGAGAGTCATCCCCTCTTCCTTGAGAAGTGACAATTTTCTTGGTCACATAACGACGGAACTTCTGCCTATCTTTGACATCATTAATCCAAGAACGCACTTTGGATGTTGCGTTGATAAAGTCCTCATCTGCATTTAGATTTAGCTCTTCCACGGAGGCAAAAACTGCGAATGAAGCTCCTGAACCAGCAGAGAGAACATTCATGCTAGCGATGACATTGTTTTGCGCGCTGAGGATGGGAACATCAAGGGCTATGGCGACAGCCAGAAATTCAGCTTGGCCTTTGACTGCAAATGTCTTATCGGGACGATTGATCAGTTCTGTTGCCGAGGGTGCAGAATATGTTGAGAATGATTGAAAGTCGCCCATTTTGACGACTTTGATAAAGCTGGACAAGCACGTTGGCAGTTTACTTCAATGAGGGAGAACCTCTTATTTGAGGCAATATGAACTGGTAGTGCAAGGCAGATTTGATCACTAGGCTGAAACTAGATATGTGGCATATTGCAGCCACAGCCAATCTTGAGCCAATCGGGCTTGGTGTTGAGTCTCACAAGCTGACGAATGCCATGCCTCTTTCAACCTCTGCATGAGTGAGGGGTTTTGGAACTATTGGCTCCCTGCATTGGCTTATCGAGGTCTAGATTCACTCGTCCAACCATTAAACCTGTTTTCTTGCCTTGCCTAACCTCTTGTAATCTGCATTCCAATTGTCCAACAATGTCCGGCCTCGAAATTCCATCGTTTATCATCGGGCTAAGCGGCTTGATCGCAGTCTTTGAGAAAGGCTTTGAAGTATGGCGCGTCATTCGGAAAGCCGACGATTTTGGAGACGACGTCGCAGATTGGATGTGTAAATTGGAAATGGAGTTCTTTCGCTTTCAGACATGGTGGACGGCTCTGGAACATCTTGCCATGACAAACAAATCAACAACCTCACTGCTCAATGTGCCACTGCAAACATCTCCTTTGCAGGTCACATTGGACAAACAATTCAGCAAGCCTATTACCAATGCCGCAACCAGTGTTCTCAAACTGCTTCAGAAGATTGAGCAAGTTCTTCAGCACAACGGAGTCTTGGTGGTTATGAAAGCGCAGCCAGTTGATACAAATACTGGCGCCGACCTTGAAGAAGAGACTACAAAAGCCAGAAAGCGACTGAAACGGTTCGCCAATGAACTTCTTAGGCACACATCTTGGACGTCACGGATCAAGCACAGCACAAGTCCATGGAAGGAAGACACCGACAAAACTACGCTCGATGAGTCACTAGCTTCTATCATTTACTGGAATAATACCCTATACAGCATCCTTCCACGAGACATTCGAGACAGTATTTTAGAATTCGGCATAGCTGGTTATGCCTTGGACTCATCGGATATCAAAGACATTGCAAACCTATCCAATGACCGCAACAATACCTTGAGTCAGAGTGCGAAACTTATGGCCCTACGACAAAGGTTTAAAAACACCAACGCCAGCATTGACGAGGCGCTTCTCCAGCAGATGGAACTGAAAGAGACTGCATTTGAAGGGCTGATTGCGTCAGATATTGTCAAGGGACGTCAATACACAATCTCTGAATACACTGAAGGTTGTCAAATTTCACGAGTCCTCATCGAATGGATCCCTATCCCAAAAGGCGACTTCAACACTTATAAACTAGCTCGGAGTCGCATGTCACAGCTCTCATACACTATGAAGGAGATCAAACAGTTCTCAGCAATGCAACTACTCCCAGCCCTTGGATTCTTTGAGTTTGGCAGTGCAAAGTCTTTCGGTCTTGTCTCGACGCTGCCTCAAAGTATCACATCTTCTACAAAAGTACTGACCCTCCACGAGATGCTTTCCGGATCTCAGAGCTCAACGAACAAAACGAATCAAGGTGCCACGGTTCAGTATGCTCTTCCGAGTTTGAACCAGCGCCTGAAACTAGCATCGAAATTGGTGATGGGGTTTTATACCTTTATGCTTACCCGTTGGCATCACGAGAGGTTTAATTCTTTACACATCGCTTTCCTCTTGGATGGGGCGATTGGAAAGTCCGCGCCAATTGACCTCAGTGTTCCTATAATTGGAGGGTTTGCTATCTCTCGACCAGATTCACCAACTGAACTATCTATCTCCTCATCTGTGGAAGATCATGAGGCCATCTATCTTCACCCCGATATACGAAAGAGTCTTAAATCAGGATCGACAGAAAATGAAACGAAGCAACGTTATCAAAGAATCTACGACATTTACGCCGTAGGACTTTTATTAGCTGAAGTTGGCTTCTGGCGACCAATCGCACGAATTGCTGAGTCTGGGTCTCGGGGTCTAAAGGCGAATTCCATGTCACCGGAACAGTTCAAAGATTGTGTTCTTAAGAAGTGTAGATCAGATCTTGCGTTTTGGGCGGGTGAGATGTACAGGGATGTTACCCTGAGGTGTTTACAGGCTGGTGAGTCTGGTGGAGTGCAAGGAGAGGATAATGTTGATGGGTTAAACAACTTTTATTGGGATGTTGGAATAAACTTGATGACTAGCTGAGCTTTAGAGACTTATTTCATAGTTGTTTTCCCATCATCACCACGATGATATTTATTGGTGTCGCTTTCGGATAGAACTGTCGCTTGGCATTGGCTGCCTGAAGGAATTGAAGGAATTATAAGCTAGCTATTTAAAGTAATTTTGATGAGCTATCGTGAATTTTAATGCATGGGTTTGACCAAAGGTCTAACTAAAATTCGAGCGTGTTAAATTCCGAGAGGCTGTCTAGTGGCTGGAGGCAGCCAATTTATAATCCGACAGGGAGTCCGAGCATGCTGACAGCGGATAGATCCACTCAGCGGGGCTATGCTAGGCAGACCGCCCCATCAGCTGCAGCAAAATAGGCAGACAAGACATTCTCAAGTGAATAGGATCAGAGACATGAGAGTATAAAATATCACAAAGAAATCATATCAATCGAATTACCATTGTCTTCACTCCATAGCTACTCTACAATGGATTTCACAAACTTCACATACACAACCCTTCCATCTCCAAGCTCAATTCGCTTGCTCTCAGCAATTCGAAGACCGCGTCAACTTTTACCTCCTTCAATCTCGGGTCATCCACTACTCGAATATGTCTTGGAAACAGTAGACATCAACGATGCACCCGAGTTTGATCTGATCTCCTCGACATGGGGAAACCCATGCAGCGGTCATCCGGGCGATATCGACAACTATGGACCTATGAATCGCTATCCCATTGTCGTCAATGGAAAGCTCTTGTTCATTCCAAGAAATATCTACGAGGCTTTAAAGATGGCAAGAGAAGTCAATGATCCTATCAACCGCCATGATGAGCCGTTCGGTGAGACGGCTTTACTTCGCGCTGCTGAGGGCAATCGCTTAAAAGACGTGGAAGAGCTGCTACGGCAAGGAGCTCACGTGCACGCGCAAGATTGCGTTGGAAAGACTGCGCTTCACTACGCAGCTGAGAATGGCCGTTTTTCCATGATCAGCATCTTACTTGACTATGGCGCAAGTATGAATGTCGTTGACTCTTATGGTCGAACCCCATTGGACTATTTTCCGTACTTGACGGCAAAGCAATTTAACCGAGTCGAAGAAATTGCTTACAAGATGCATCTGCCTCCAGAGTCTAGACAACCTGTCTCAGGTCCGGAGGTTGTTCGAGTTGGAAAACCAATGTGGATTGATGCAATTTGCATTGATCAGAGCAACACAGAAGAGAAGAGCAACCATTCATCGATTATAGGGCACATCTACGCCCGTGCTCGTTCTGTGGTTGCTTGGGTTGGAGTTATGGATGATAAGACTAGACTTGCACGACAAGCCATCAGAACACGACTCCTTCTTGGTGCGAGGAAGGCATTTGAAAACGAAGAAAATGAAATCTCTGCCATCGCGCAACTTTTGAGACGATCTTGGTTTGAGAGGCCAGACTTGATCCATGAAGTTGCTTTCGGAAGACCAATTAGTGTTTACTGCGGGACTAATTCCATTCCCTTATCTGATATCATGCAGTTTCTCAGGACTCAGGCACACGACGATAGTCTGCTACCCACAGACCTGCAAGTTTGGTCATTGATAGGAAGCAGAGATTCGAAGAAGCGAAGATCTGATGGTATTGTAGGGGGCCAGAAGAGATCGAGGTTGGATGAGACAAGAAGCGAAACCAGATTAAGCGTATTCTACTAGTAGCGATTTCAAGAAACTTCTTCCATTATAATTTCATTTTTATATGCACGAGATAATACGAGATTCATGATGACTGACGTCGATGGAAAATGAGAAATGTGCAGCTTAAACAAGATTAAGATGCAGTCTCTAGTTGTGAGATGTCGCTATCAGCTTCAGTCCCAACTAACGAAGGTGGCATGGGTTTGAAGCTAACAATAGAAACACAAGCTGCACTAGATCGACGGTTTGCCCGACTTGGCAGGCCCGCTTTCATATCGGCTACAACGTTCATTAAACTACGGATACTGCTTTGGTCTGTCTTCAGACTCTAGCGTTGCAAGCCTTACTTCGGATTGGCAAGATCCCGGTACATGTTGATTTGGGTATTAGGCCAACTTTCTGGGTGACGACACGAAAGATTAACATCAAGCGCAACATGTTCTGTATCAGGCTGTCTCTCATTCTTCTGATTGACCTTATCTGATGCGAGATCATGTTATGAGATCGATCAAGTTGACAATGAAAAAAAATGAAAACCCTATCAAATCTCACGCAGAAAAAATGAACGCAAAGGTCACGAAGGTAGAGATTGGTCCGGCTTTGAAGACTCAAATAATAATATCTAAGCGAGAACCGAGCTATATATCTTTTCCATTCCAGCTGGGATAATACATATTCATAACTGGTATGATGTGATAGAATAATAGGATTTGCTTTAAAAACTTGAGGTTTGTTCCGTTGTCATCGTAACCTGCGTCTGCTTCAAGATATACTTCTGACTGTCTCCATCACTACTATGCCGAGTCTTCTCATCGTTTCCATGTCCAATCTTTGTTGTTAGATGGGATCGAAAGTCGTGTAATTCGAGGACCGCAGACTGGTGCCGTGAGTTGATCCGGGCATGTTTGCCTCCCGAGACATGTGGTGCGTGTTTCCCGCTGTTGACACCGTTTGAGGCAGAGTTACTACCATACGTGGATTGGAAGATGGATAGGTTGAGCAGAGGTCGTAGCGCTGGCATGGATCCGGCTACGATTCCAATACCCTCCTCTACAACAGACCATAGACCTATTGCTCCGGTGCTGTACATGAACTCTGCAGGGTTGTTGTATAGTGTGAGATACCCCAATCGAACGACGGTTGCGGAACTGGCGCTGTGGTATGTTAGCTTTGTAGCCTCATGCCCGTAAAATACTTACAAAGCACCAAGACTAAGCATGAAGATGACAGGAATCTTGACTCTGTTCTTCATCTGAATCTTCCATAACAAAAGTGCCGGAAGAATAGCCAAAGTCCAATCGACTACGATCGAAACAGCAGAAAAGAAGAATCCGACACTGCTGTTGAGGTTCGTGTTGCAAATTCCAGGTACTGCTCCCCATAGCGCCTCAATTGGATGGCAAACGTTTGCTGTAGCGAGGATGAAGATGATCGAAGTGATTGCAGTAACAGCAATGAGACCCCAAAGTGTCCATACAAATCGGCGGCGGGCATCGCAAATTCGGAGCATGGTGACGCAGATACTGGCCTTGATCGGGACGGTGCAGGAGGAGTAGAAGAATTGGGCGATGAAGAACAGCTGCATTACAGTTAGCAATTGAGAACGTCTACCCGAACAACACGTACCTTTGTTCCAATCATGACATCTCTTTCATCAAGCGCAGCACTCTTTTGGCCTGCACCATGGAAGCAGCAGGCAATCACCAGCGACGCTGTGACCGTGTAGAGGATCTATGAGCTGTCAGTTGGTCCTTTCACATCGATCAAACCGCATACCAAACCCGCAAACATCAGCCAGTCATCCAATCCAAGGTTATCCCTCAATCTTCGAACAAAGAGACGCGCAACTGAAAAGATCCACGCCAGCGTAAGCATCACAATTGTGACGTACAAGAGAGGCACGCCATCAGCAGCTGGAGCAACCATCTTGGCTACTCAATACTACTCAGCAAACGAAAGAATGACACTCCATTAACAGAAGCAAGAAAGCCAAAGATCTAGTGGCGGGACATCTGCAGCATGTATAATATCTCGGTATATAAAAAGGAGTCGGCTGACTAGAACCGAAACCCAGGAAAACGGTTCAAAGATGTCAAACCCTCATAGGGTTGTATCCATTGCATAAATTAGACGATGGAAGGCTAGGCGAATCGATGGTCGTCTCAAAGATCGACATGAATAACTCCGAGACTAGCATGCATATCCGGCCGTTGAACGGACACTAGTCCCACTCAATCCACACCAATATGGAGATTTATGTTCCCAGCAGCCCAGTCAGCCTCATCTAGATCCTGCTTATCTCCGGAGACGCCGTTTATTGGTGTCAGAAACGAGAAGAAATCTTGGAAAATATTATCCGCAAAAAAATGACACCGAGACATTCTTGGAGTGAGGCTGCCAGAGGACATGACCTCAAAAACTCCCATGTAACACATCCAGATGATCGTCGGAGTAAGGTTGCATCGCCCTTTCACGATACAAACGTTCCTTCACAATCGTGCCTGCATCTACCTGATTGATCGGATTCCTGATAAATGTTGAGTCGGGAAGATCAGATTTACAACCGTAACTCCATCGGGACATATTCTCCGGCCATTCGGCCGTGAAACAGGTGGCAAATGAAGCTCACAGGTCAGCAAAGATGGATCCAGCAGGGTCCAGGATTAGCAACCCAGCTAGCTGGGAGCTATGTAACTCTAGCTAGGAAACTATGCAACTAGAGAGATAGACTCGTACTTTAGCGACGAATAATTAATGCAACTGAAGAGTCCGAAGAGTCGTACGACATTCGATAGTCGTTGCAGAGTCTCTGACCCACAAAGACCCTATCTCTTGTGGATTTCGATGTAACTTAAATATGTCAGCCATGTCCAACCCTGCCAACTTTCGTCCCCTCACCGAGTCTTTCTTGTTTCTCAATTTTCTTAAAATGTCTGAGTTTATTATCCAAGACGAAAAGTTGGCCGCCCTCAAGGGTAAGGTCGTAATCGTTACAGGTACGGATGATCGTTGCCAGCATTGCGGGTAAAACTCACGCGAGCCGTTACTAACTATCCTTGACAGGAGGCTCTTCTGGCATCGGCCTCGCTACTGTGGATTTGCTCCTGTCGCTTGGCGCCTCGGTAGTCAGCGGTGACGTGCAGCCTCCTCCTCAAGAACACAAGGGTTCTTTCACCTTTGTCAAGACCGACGTTTCGGTGTGGGCAGATCTCATCGCACTCTTCAAGAAGACCAAGGAGGTTCATGGTCGTGTTGATCATGTCTTTGCCAATGCTGGTCTTGGACCCCGCACGGACTACTTGTCTACTGAGGTTGATGAGAATGGCGATCTGAAGGAACCATCTCATCAGCTTATGGATGTTAGCTTGAAGGGTGTTATCAACACATCTACTCTCGCCATCTACTATATGAGACAACAGCCTGAAGGCGGTAGTATCACCATGACCGGCTCTACAACTGGCTTGCAGCGTCTCCGAGCCGTTGATTACTGTAAGTCACAAGGTCCTCCAATGTCCTCTTAAGCTAACACTTCTAGCCACGGCCAAGCACGGTGTCCTCGGCTGGGGAAGAGGTCTCTTCGCCCTTCTCGGCGCTGCTCAAATCCCCGTCCGTGTCAACACATTGGCACCCAGCTGGACAGACAGCAGCGTCTTGCCCTCACTAAAGGATCTTCTCGCCGCCATCAACGTTGAGTTACAACCTGCCTCCATCGTCGCACGTTGCGCTGCTTTCCTCATGGCTGATTCATCAAAGAATGGTCAGCTTGTGCATATTGAGAAAGGAAAGTGCAAGGAGATTGATGAAGCTCTTCTCCTCCCCATTTATGGACAGATCAAGAGTGAGGATTATCCTTGGGAGGATGATGTTTTGCGACGTCTTTCAGAACTTGCTTAGACTTTTGGCTGTACTTGATTTGATAGATTGCTCATATCAATTAATGGCGTTGAATGTTGCTGCGTCATATCAAACAAATGTGGGCCAGGCAAATGATAACGAATTTGGATTGGGATCTGATATTGATCTGCTTTCCATATATCAAGTCCAGTTTCAAAAATATGCATCTAGGTTGTACAGGTTAAGTGGGTTCTTACGTGAGACCAGCCATTTGTCACCCATATGATACAGCGTAGCCTTTAACCCCTGATAGCTTCCCCGCTCTCCCGTAGCCAATAATATGCTGGGTCAGCTCCTTCAACCTCGATCTCTTGACAAAATCACCCATTTGGACAACTCGCTACGACTTTGATAGATCTCAACCAGACAACATATAAAGGAGTCGAATCTTTTGACACTTTGACAATGCAAGCCTACCAATACAAGTCCCTTCCAACCCCGAACAGTATCCGTATTCTAATTCTACACCCTGCAATTGACCCCGCCGCCTCGCTATAGGTTTTACTTACCCGGGACCGGCTAGAACTCTTAGGTGATCCTGGGAACAAGACATTCGATGCTGTATCTTACGTCTGGGGCCGTGGGGCCCATGTCGTTCCATTGTACTGCCGAGTTGAAGCGACGCACCTTTACATCTCTGCTGTCGTTGACGAAATGCTGAGGAGTTTGCGTAAGAATGCTAACGAAAGGCGACTTTGGGTGGACGCACTTTGCTTAAACCAAAAGGACGAAAAGGAAAAAAGCATCCAGGTCCAACAAATGGGTCAAATATACCACATGGCAAACAAGGTTCAAATCTGGCTTGGGCCTGGATCATCGACTGTCCCATTAGCCTTTGCCTTCCTTCGAAGTCTTGTTGCAAAGTTCGAACCAACGCCAGGTCACGCTTGGCTGCCAACAGCTGAAGAAATCGTTGAAACCTGGGAGACAACATACAAGGATCGCAATATTGAGCCAGTACTCAATCTCCACAATCAGCCCTGGTTCACTCGACGATGGACTCTCCAAGAAGGCTTTCTAGCACGGCACGGTATTGTCAGGTGCGGCAATAGCAAACTATCATGGCATTGGTTCACGGAAGGGTTGAGACTCATCCAGAATAGAGCTCAAGAAATCCGTGACCTACAAAGTGAAAAGGGCGCATTGTATGCTTTGAACGTTCTCGAGGCACTCAGGAAGCCATTGGATCTTTTATCCCTGCTTTGGAAACTCCATCAGAACGAGTGCTCAGACCCTAGGGATAGGATTTATTCACTCCTTGGTCTTGCGAAAGAAATTGAGCCGGTCACTCCTTATGGTAGCATGATTGGTTACATGTACGACGAGCCTCAGAACCGCATCACTTCACATCAAAGAATGCCGGTCCCAAACTATACACTTGGCGAAGAGACTGTCTTTCGTGAGTTTGTTGATCACTGCATTTCGGTTGACCGGTTCTTGGAAGTTCTCTTCCATGTGGATGCATTCGGCGGCATGTCAAAAGTCCACCCAAACTGGCCGTCATGGGTTCCCAATTGGACTAGAGTAAGAAATCAGAAGATTAATCTGCCAGGCACGGCAATTTCGAACATGTTGCCGATCAGTCAATGCATTGACAGCAACCTTTATTTTGAAGCTGTACGACGCTTCCGCTGGGACATTCGGGTAATAGGTGAGCTTATTTATCCCCGGCCGATCGAGTTCTCGAAGGATAACCAGCACGGCCTGATTATATATGGACAGTCCCAGGAGCAAATCCTGGAGATTTGTGACCCATGGCCAGCGAGCGATAAAAGCGAAGATTTGGTCAAGTACATGTCCGACTGGATCCATAAAAAAGGCATTCTGCACTTACAGGGCTTTGACAAAACGACTTCGATCATGGAGCGCCTACCCATGAAGCATCTTTTGCTACCTATTACTGGAACTCAAGTTTTCGGGTACGAGCGTCATCGATTCTTGGAAGATCCCAACCACATGAGAACTTGTACCCAGTGGGCTCGGACACCTTATTCTGATGGAGTCCCTAAGGGATGTGTGGAGGGGTTTCATCAAATCACCAACCTCGTATACCCAATTGACAAGAAACAGAAAATGTATATGTCGAAAGATCTAGAGTTGGAACAGCATATGGATCGGAATTACTCCAGCAATCCACAACCAACTAGAGAAAGCCGTCAGCAGCTGTCACGTCTTCTTGACAATGTTTCAAGAATGATGCGAGAAGGAAACAAGCAGCTAATAGTGTCACAGAGAGGATATCCTTCTTCAGGGGCAGTAAGGCGTAACTGGATAGGCCCCGATGATGTGAGAATGGGTGACATAATTGTGAGTATTACACTTTGTGGAAGGGTTGGGGCGCTTTGACGACGGCATGGGTCTCCTTCAGAACTGGATGGTCGATCATTGTTCCGACTGATTGGCATCCTTTGGTCGATTGAAGCCGTGCATGAGCATGAACTTGAGTCTGAAACCGACAAACATGTTCCGAAGGAAGAATTTCTTATTATTTGATATTTGATATTCCTTTTCTTACTGAGCTTGTCACGGGCCAGGGAGGTAGTCTTGTCTTCTCAATGTCGCATCGTACAATGATATCTTGGACCGATCTCTGGGTGCCACTTGTGACTGGTGCTGCTGAAATCGGAGCTTGGGGAGAGATAGAGGAAGAGGACGTTTCTGTATCCGAACCAGTGTCCAGATTATCCCATTACGAGTAGTCAATAGTCATGGCGACTTTTTCAATAAGAGTAGATGCTACCTTTTGGAAAATATAGTAATGCAATGGAAAGATTGAAGATATATATACCACACGGATATCATGACTGACAAAGAGGTGTTTGAAAAGCTAAGCGCCCGTGCAACGCATCTCAAACACAAGGCGAGAGTCGCGTCACACAAAACCGTCGTAATCATTGAGAAAATTCCTTATATGATATGGGTGGCTTTCCAAAAACACGTGTTACTTGATTTCGTTCTATAATATCTACCATTGGATAATTACCCGAGTGGCTTGCGGCTGAGTCTGTAGCTCAGCTAAAATCCCGAAAACGATTTCCCATTCCTCGCTTCTCATTTACGCGCTCTGCACCCCCAGACTTTACATGCGGGTGTCTACCTCTACGGCTTGGTGAAACCTTTCCTTGGCTAGAATAAACAGCCATGGCGACATCCGCCGATGTAAGCGATGCACCTGTCTCACTGTCACAACCAGCGCCAGCTGGTCCCATTCCCACCACAGCATGGCATGCGTACTTGTCGTATGGAATAGGCCAGATCGAGTATGATGGCCTTCTTGAACAGCGAAATCCATGTATCCGATCACTTCGGGAGAATTGGTCTCGTAAGAACAAATGGTTTTTGAAACCCCCTGCAGCAGTCGGCGCACCGCAATTGAGCTCCATCTATGAAATCACCCAAAACGCGACATTCCCATACCCAGCTGCGTTTCGACGAATGATGAACCCGGAACCGACTGCACAAATACAGCCGAAAAATGAACAGAGCACAGGATTGGCTGATAGTGCACCGCGAAGACGAGAGAGTTTGGCGAAAGTTCGGCAAATTGAACGAAAGACAACTATACCAATTCCAATGCTGAGAGTTTCTCACACCTTGACCACAAGATCTCAGCCTGATCAGCATGATGAGGAGAGAGGAGATCGAGAGATGACCGATCATGTGTCGCTTGGACAAGGGAACTTAAGACAAGAAGCACAGAGAATTGAATGGAGAACAAACGTATCAAATCCTCTGTTTGGGGTTTCACGTACCTTGGCTATTGATTTCGAATCAAAGATCCAGCCTACGTATGTGGTTTTGGGTGTATTTCCTCATGGTGCTCAGAATCCGAAAGAACGGGTTGTGTTTGTTGACAAACCGGAGCAACTCTTTTGGAAACTTTACTGGGCCACCTTTCGTCTACGTGGGCTGAGAGGTGTTGTGTTATCGTTGAAACATCTGAAGGGTTTTCGTTTGTACAAGGTTGGTACTTGATGGACATCATTTCTAACATATTCTAACGGGTATAGTGTGAATCAGAGACAGGAATACATAAGCGTATCCAACTTGACAATAACGGCATCGGGGACTTACAGCTTCTCATGAACACGTACAGAACGTGGCATGTCCCCCGGCATATTTCGCTAGCCTGGTCAGATTGGATTCATCATACTTTGAACAAGGGCAGCCTTGACGTTGTCGAAGGAGAGTACGCCATAGAACTGGTTTTGGATTGGTCAGTCATGCGAATCTCGACCGTGGTGCTTCTCCCAGTCATGCTGAGCTTGGGTATTGGAATTTGGCTCAACTCCAGACATTGGACGGACCTCACCACAATACAGACTGCTTGGGGTACTGCCTCATACATTGTCACAGCTGGAGCCTGTGAGTTTTAAGCACTCAACTGATTCTTGGCTTGATGCAGAATGGCTAACATGTGATAGTGCTTGCAGCAATGCTGGGCTTTTTGGATATTGCAGATAAATAGCCGACACTACAGTTGGTTTCAAGGCTGCATTCTATGTTATTTTTAACGCATGGCCTCTGCTCACATGTTTGTTTCTGCTCGACCAATTATTAGCTTAGTGCTCCTGAATTTCCGTATGGCCGGTTCCTCATCCGTTTCTGGAGAATCCGGTCTCGTTAGTGTTTTAGCTGCCCACTAATCAAGGAAAGGGGTATATTAAAAGGTGCACACTTATCTGGGGATGCCAAGGAACGCATTAAGCTTGAATTTAAGATCCATCATAAGATATGACGGTCGTGGCGCCCGGTGCGATCTCAGCTCGAAAACAAGGAATTGAAGATGGAAATCGAAATCGGAACAAGCTGATACGTGGAATCACCAGCCGAACGGGAAGAAGTCGCAATTGGGATCCCAGAAGAAGTTTGCCTTGCGAGGTTTCAGCTCGTACATGCAAGATTCCTTGATTTCTAACTATATCGAATGAGTTTCTGCGCAGGGAATAAATCATCTACCCCTTGAACGATCACAACAGTTGATGTCATCCACTTTTTTCGGGAGCGTTAATCCGCAACATATCATATCATCTTTGACCGATCGGATATAGCTTCGGATATCTAGGGTTAATCAGGTTTGGCTCATTAAGCCGGGGTCGAGTTTCAATCCGCGCCAAGGCAAAGGTCCACACTTTCTGCAGGAACAGTATGAGAAACGATATCTGCACATTCATGCTTTGCCACCCTGCCACGTATGTATGGTAGTATCATAGCTGTCAGTCGGATGGCCTTGTGGCGAAAGCAGGTCTTTTCCTGGAAGTCATGGGATGCAGCGCGAGTCAAGCTGAGATTCTTGAAATAGAACAACTACGACGATCATAAACAGATGATCAACAATGTCTGGGATCAATTGTAGCGTTGAAGCTTGATCTACACCATGAGATACTGAACCGGGAGAAAGGCCGATCCCCCGAGCAAATCAGAGACGAGGGTCAATTCCTGGCAGGGCGGCTTGTACAATGACATCGGCCTAGCGTTGACTTGATTTCACAATTAACGATGATTTGTGGTTCACCATTATCAAACGAACTATCATCATGGGTTGGTGTGATGGTTTCGGCAGTCGGCTATCCCTTTAAGTGTTTCCTCCGACGATCCCTCCAATAAGCATCGCCAATCGAACGTTTTGTCTAACGGTCACATAGCGATCGACAACTCGTTAATGCGACATCCCTGTCAAGCTGTGAAAGCCCCCCAGTATATACCCGTTGTAACGCTACAGCAGGTTTCAAGTCAATTTATAGACGATATAGACCAGGATATCGCCATCGGAAACGTCAACGGCTTTACACAGGTCTGCTTGGCAGTATTCATTGGAGACAGATCGAGAGATAATGACGTGGAGATTTTTGGACTCAGCTGAGATGAGCTTAACAATTTATGGATTTGATATTTCAGTATTTGTATAAGTATGGGGACGTTGAATGATCAAGTCCGAATCTACATCCTCATCTCAACCTTCATATCACTCTAATCAATCAACTCATTCACTCAATTCATCATGAAGTTCTCACTCGCTATTGCCACTCTCCTGAGCGTTGTCTCTGCTCTTCCTGCTGAGGACAAGCGACAGGCTTACGTCCCTTGCACTGGACTCTACGGCACCTCTCAGTGCTGTGCTACAGACGTCCTTGGAGTTGCCGACCTTGACTGCGGAAACCGTAAGTTGGTTTCAAATACTGCATAACCACAGACTGACATTTATAGCTCCCTCTGTCCCATCCAACGCCACCGACTTCAGCGCGGTCTGCTCCGCCATTGGCCAGCGAGCTCGATGCTGTGTCCTCCCTATTGTAAGTTCAAGTCATCAACCATATGAAACAATACTGACATGCGCAGCTTGACCAAGGCGTTCTCTGCAACACTCCCACCGGCGTTCAGGACTAAGGGTCATGACTTGTTGTCTTATATCATAGATGCGAATACGAGATGGATGGACTTTGTGATATGACTGTTTGGAATCAGTTGAACTATATTATCTTCTCTATAATAACATAAATATCATGTCAATCAACTTCAACTTTAACAATTTCTCTAATGTGACTGGAGTAACTTTCCAAGCTCCTGAGTTTTGAAGTGATCGAGACTTGGGAAGTCAATTGAAATTCTTTACAAGACATCCCTGCATGAGTGGCAAAACAAGATGCGACGTTGTTATTACTGGCCTTGACTAGTTAAGGTGGGAAGAAACCTTCGCCACAAGCTCTTGCATGTAACCCATCTGAGTGACAGCGAGATTACTCATCTTGGCTTGGAGTGGTTGGCCTCTCAACTACCTATCCTCCAGACTGGACTTCTGTTCTCGATTCACGACAACAGGGCCTCTGTATCTCCCCCGGGCCAAGTTTTAACAACTCCCTCATCTGTTTCTCCAAACACAGGATCTTTCTCTGGCTTAGGAACCTTCCACGACTTCCCATAATCTCCCCCACTCCTCACAAAATCCCAGTCACCGCCATTGTATGCTCCCATCATAGTATAACCTGACAATTTAATCTCCGACAATGCTTGTCGCGGGTCATCGGCTTCAATGCCGTGGCCAACTCCAGGCGACAAGAGCTTGAAGTCAGCTGCAGGTTTGCCATCGTGAGTCTTGTGAGCAACCCCGGCTGGAATGATGAAGAGATCTCCGGCCTCAGCTTTCAGCTCAATCCCCCCCTTCTCCCAAGCTGATCCGTAGGTGTTTTCCTGTAAATCGTCGGAAGTATCAGCGACGCCAAATCGGATGGTTGCATTGCCTGACAAGACAGCCATGCATTCGTGTGCTTCTGAGTGAAAGTGAGACATTTGTGTGTTGAATATCGGTATATCCAATTCACGTTCCAACCGTTCTTGGTGAGGATTTCCCATACCTCCGCAGGGTCGCAGTGTGAGTTGTTGGGCCGTCTGGCTAGGACATTTTTATAGTGGAGCAATGGTCTTGGCGAGTTTGGGATGAGATCCGTTGGGGGGAGATGATATTGCTTGACTATGGCCATTTTCATGAGTTTGTTGAGAATGCCATGATGATCCAACCCCGCACAGACGATAGTTCCTTATCCCGCATCCGAGTCGGAAGCAGAAGCCGTCGGGAGATCTCCAATTAATGTTTCCGGGATGGATCCGAAACTTTATTTCCTATAACATTGGCTTTGAAACCCATGTCCTATCAGTATTCCTTCTTAACCTATAGAAAAACTGTTTGCATTATGTAAACGCTATATAGGGCATATAAGAAACTGCGTAGTGCTGCAGAGCTGTAATTAAGGTTGCAGTAAAGATAGGCTGCTGCATAATGGATGCTTTGGCGTTTTGCCACCGGAAACTCATTAGAAAGATAATGGAATCTGGATTGCCTGATATGAATGAATATGAATAGCGGCTCGGATTACATGTTATGCGAGAAAGTCTTACGCAAGTCACAAGAAGAATATTCAATCTCTCAATAGATAGTTTAGTGGTTCAAATAGGCTCAGCGCCTATCCTTGTTGGGCAAGAATAAGCTTTTAACGAATTATGAGATATCATCTTATTCTAACCGTAATCGTTGCTTTTTGTGAAATGCATATCTATCTTCTAAAAAACAATTTAATAGCCTTAACCTTAGCCTTCAATCTGACCCAAACAGTAATTACATCCCAATTCTCAATCAAAGTGAATACGCCAAAGCTCGCGATCAATACCCGCAGTGAAGTCACTCCTCGTATGCATCATCAAGATGTTATCGCTCACCAGAATATCACCCTTATCCCAAGCGTAGTACAGTGCAACCCGACGGTCATAAAGGACAGAGTCAATAGTGTCGCAGATAGCAGCACTTTGGGAGGGGTCAAGTCCATCGATGGTAACCTCGGAGGCGTCAAATCTCGTCTTGGACTGAGGCCAGGGTTCATGATAACGAATGCAAGGCTTTCCAGTGGTGGGATGGTCAACAACTAGAGGTAGACCTCTCAGAACAGTGTTGTCAAATGCTGTTGTAGATACACCCCATGTAAGTTTCGAGAAATCTTGTTGTTTGAGCCATGCTGGGAGATATTTGAAGAAGAGAGTCGAGGAAGAGAAAATAGTAAATCCAGTATCTTTCGGGGAAGACGTAGCACCATGGAACAGTTGAAACCTGCTCACTGTCAGTTTCTGAAAATGTGCAACCGCAAAAGCACTTACTGTGGTGGAGTCGAGATAACTTTCTCTTGACCGTTCTCATCAGTCTGCTTAATCACTTTGAACAAACCATCATAATGCATCGGCATAGGCTCTGCTGAGAGGACATTGTTCAAGCCTCGAGCATCTTGGCCCCTATCCTTGACTTCAAGCAACAAGCCAAACTTCCACGGCAGCGGCGTTCCAAATCGGTGGCTGAAGTCAATAAACCTATCCTTATTAGGCTTTTTGACAAATCCCTTCAGAACAACTGGAGAGTTGATTTCTGAAAGGGCGCGAACCTTTTTCGTGTCGATGTCGTCGAGCGTCAAGGAGCCAGGTGCGTTGACGGGACGAATGGTCAGACCAGCAGGGTACATGGGGTCGACGATAATTCCACCCTTGTCCTCTGCCCAAGAGAACAGAGGCGATTTTTCTCGATAATATGAAGGCCTTCCGTTGTCATAAACAAGCTCGAGACTTTCGTCGTTGTCAAACTCTGATCGCATGCCAGTTCTGATCGTTCCATCCAGTCTGTATGCTACACTGCAATGCCAAGGCGTAGTGTAAAGCTGCTCAGTCGGAAGTAGACTGGTGGAAAGCTTGTTGGCTCCAGTTGATGGATGAATGGATAGGCGAACATGACTAGGATACTTGTGTCGAACAGCGCTGGCAAAGGCCTGGTCAGGTTAGTAGTTGACTCCGTCGTGTCGCTGGTCACTTACATCTCCACGAGCCATCATCTGCTTAGCAATGTACTCGATTCCTCTCTTGTACTTTGACTTGGTACGAGTTTCGTCAACTGGGTAAACTGTCTCCAAGTCTGTTTGAAGAAATCTGATATAGCCACGATAAGTCATGCACTGGTCATCAAGTTGTTTGACCTCATCCCAGCTCCATCCTGGATCGCTGAAGGAGTTGAGTAGTGCACGGCGAAAGTTTGAAGCATTGGCCACATAGGTCATCTCTTCGAAATCTTTTGGCAGATCAATATCCACAAGATCTCGCAGACGGGCGAAGCAGATATGGTGAAATCCCTTCTCAGCTGCCAAAGACCTGAGAGTCTCGCCATAGGCCCAGACATCTTTATCTGGAACGCCAAGCAAATCTACAATTGTTAGTTCAGATCTCGCGACCTTTGAGCCTCCACGTACCATTGTAAACAAGTCCATCCGAGATGATGGTGAGTTTGGCGCCTGGCGTGTGAATATCACCAATAGCGCTGCAAAGTCCGTTGAGGTGAGCAAGAGCAATCTCTTCTCCCTTATCTGGAAGTTTCCCCAAGACTTTTGACGTGGAATTTGGTGACTTGAAAGGGAAAGCTGGTAGGCATAGGGGCACTGGGTTTCCAGCCTTGACGTGTGTGTAGATGAGGGCGATGAACTTGAGAGCAGACTCGTCAGATTGAGAGTAAACATTCTCCTCTCGCTTCATGCGGTATCTCCCGATGATGTCGAGAATTCTGGTTGAGGTTTCGAGAGCCACGCGATCAATGGCAGTTGCCAAAGGTGCCATCTTATCCATTGCCATACTATGAAGCGTAGCATCGCCAAGGTATGAGGCAGAGTGACTGAGACTGGTCGCAGTCATGGTGAGAGATGAGCGATTTGCGATGGCTAAGTGATCAACGACGGTTGTAAATGTTGAGCCTGAATGTCGATGACGAACGGCGCAGTCAAGGGAAATAACGGATAATAAATGTTATAGGCTAGGGATGGACATGTGAACGGAGGTTGCATGCTACAACACCAACTCGATCCCAACACCATCTTTGTGTTAATAAGATAATTTGGCTAAAACAGCCGAATCGTCTCAGTGGTTCACCTCGGACCACGAATTACGCGGCAACGATTTTCCTTGCCACTTATCGCACCTCCCCGAAAGATCAGACAAATAATCGCTTGATCAGGAAGTTCACGCGTTATCAATCTCGGGGCCAAGTAAGGAAGGTCTCCGAATAATACTACGCCGGACGATCCCAAGCCGGAAGGTATACCAGATTTGAGGGAGGCCAAGCCACTCCGTGGGCCCTTTGTCGTCACATCTTAAAAAGCAAGCCATGAAATCGCCGCATTTTGAAACGGATGTGAAATTTTCATCAAGTAAAACATAGAGAAGAGAAGATTTCGGCTTACAAACACCGGGAACGGCCCGTTTCGATGGATCGGTATCCCGCCGGCATCCCGCGCGGCATCCCACCGGCGAATTTTGTGTATGGTGGAAGCCGATAATTTCGGGGGCCCCGTTTAGGTTAATGGGCCATACCTTGAAACAGGCGGGGAATGATTTGATGATAGAACGATCCAGGTTTACTAAGTGATTGAAGCATGTGCTCAAGCTTGTTTTGATGACTTAACTTGCTTCAACCCAGGGACTATCGTAATTATTCATTTCGAAATATCTTTTATCTAACAGACAAACAAACCTCGTGCCTATCACTTGCAAAATGGAGAAAGTCGATGTCACTCTCATTGGAGGAGGTCCTACTGGCCTTTTTGTTGCCCTTCTCCTTCAACCATTGGGCGTATCGGTACGAGTCTTAGGTGAGCTTCTCCGAGTGGCATTAGAGATAAAATCTAACTATTCCAGACGAAAAGCCCTCCTCATTGGAATTGGGTCGAGCTGATGCCCTCAACGCTCGCACTCAGCAGTATTTCGAGGTTGCAGGCATCCTGGATGAGCTTTTACCAGGTGGTCTCAAATGCAACAGTAAGGCGGCGAAAATCTCAAAAGCTCAATCTGACTATCAATAGCAAGTTCGACCTTCAAAGATGGTGATTTCAAGTCTCGCCAGAATGCTTGGTGGGTTGGTATCGAGCATGCTTTCCACAAGAACTTCTTGATGATCGGCCAGCCTGTTGTAGAACAGGTGATGCGCAGTCGACTTGGCGATGCAGTGAGTTACAACGAGCACGTCATAAGCATCGCAGAAGACAACGAATACGTTGAAGTCATGACCAGTTCTGGTCGAAAGGTGCAGAGCAAGTATGTCGTTGGCGCTGACGGTGCACGATCCTTTGTGAGAAACGCACTGGGGATTAGCTTCACGGGCACCAAGCCTGAAATGACCTGGGCAGTTCTTGACGTCTTCCTGGATACTGATTTTCCAGTCTGTCCTGAGATTATTACTTTTGAGAAAGATGGAGAGTCTCGTGTGGCATGGATCCCGCGGGAGCGAGGAATGTCCCGATTTTATGTTCTGCTGAAGGGCGAAATCACTCAACAGTTGGCTGAGGAGTCTATCAAGGCGCATCTGGCTCCTCATCGAGTGGAATTTATGAAAACGGAATGGTTCAGCACATTCACCGGTATGCGCCCTCTGAAACGGTGTACTATGGTTGAAGTTAACAACATTCAGTCAAGGAGAGACTCGCCGGTACTTTTATCTCAAAAGATGGCCATGGCCGAGTCGTTTTAGCTGGAGACGCTGCACATGTTCACTCAGTCAACGGTGGACAGGGTTTGAACACAGGTGTCTCTGATGCGTTTGCCCTGGCCTGGCGACTAGCTGAACTGGCACGGCCATCAAACTTGACCGCTCAAGCAAGAGACGATATCTTGCGCAGTTATGATATTGAGCGACGATCTACAGCAGCGCAGGTTATTGGAGTTGCTGCAGCTTTAGTCAGAGATACAGTACACACGGCTAAGAAATATGTGTCCACGATTGAGCGGAATGCTGGCTACATCACAGGTAAGTTTGAATTTCTTTCCATTTTGCCCTGCTAACATGATCAAGGTATGGGTGTCAACTACAGCGAGTATCTTACTCCTCTCGTACAGGGTGCAGAACAGGGCATCTGGAAGCCCGGATACCGCTGTCCTGACGTCATTTTCACCACTCATTCTGGTGAAATTACACGACTCTATTCAACAGTTAGCTACGGTGACTTCATTGTCTTGTCCATTGGCAAGCATCTCCCGGCTGGATCTGTTTCAGCTTGTGTTTACAACATCCTGCCCGCTGAGACGACTAAGGGCCATGGTCAACAAATCAAAGACAAGAAGTGTGAGAAGACCTTCACTGCTGATTGGGTCAAGCACGAGGATTCACAAGTCGTGATTATCCGACCAGACATGTATATAGGATATGTGGGTGGTGTTGAGGATGAGGCATGGAAGGCATATCTCGATGCTTACAGTGTCAAGTCCGAATAAGCGTGGGTGGAAATTGTATATTGTTATTTTATTAGGTTTGTAAATCAAAATCAGTTCTATTTTTCCAAATGTCACATGCATACATTGATAGACTTCATGATGTCAAGCTATCAGTATGAGAAGAGACCAAAGTTCTTGAAACATGACTTTCTCTTAACATGATGACGTTCATCTTCCTCGCCGAGTCATGTCCTAAACATATTGATTAAACTCTATGCTCTGACGGTTATTAGAGTTTCTTAGCCAGGCACTAGCTAAGTAACACAATGCAAGACTATAGATTTTATCACCTTCTCAACTGGTTATCAGATGTTTCACCAGCTGCACAAGCCACATTGAGTAAATTTCGAAACATGTCAAAGCTCTCCCATCATGCGCAAGCAATTAATTCGTGGCCAAAAAATCGCCTCACACCTGCCCGATATGTAACGTCTTGGCCATGTGACATTACAAATCATCAGAAGCGCCGATTCAAAATCAAAGGCTGTACGGAGTAGCTTTGTCACCGGTTGTATCTGGGATGATCCGTGTCCAAGTTGGTATGTGGGCCCCGATCGGCTGATTTTCCTCTTCGGCGAAGTGGACCTACATCAAATGCCGAAATGACTAAATCAGGGAAGGGAACTCTTATCCGTATTCTCGCCCCAAAGAGATTGATAATCTGCACAGATCTATTTTATCTCGTCTTCTCCAAGACCCATTCAAGTGTGGAAATCCTCAAGTAACCGATTATCAATGGCTCTCCCTGGAGATTCATCCGACCAACTCCCCGTTCTTGAGGAACACCTCACGATCGAGGATACATCACCAAAGCCAATTCCAAATGGTGGTTTGACTGCATGGCTGCAGGTGGTAGTCTCATTTTGCCTTACCTTCTGCACATGGGGTAAGATTCCGAGTCTCAAGACAACGCCAGATAAGCTAATCACAAACCATCTCAGGTCTTATAACAGCCTTTGGTAGCTTTCAGACTATCTACGAACGTGATCAACTTTCCGACCGTTCGCCTTTTGAAATATCAATCATAGGTTCTCTTCAGACTTTTTGTATGATTTTTTCAGGTTTTCCAGTTGGCCCAATCTATGACTCTGGTTATATCCGACAGCTGCTTGCTGTTGGATCCAGCTTTATCGTTATCGGCACCATACTTCAGAGTCTATGTACAGAGTACTGGCAGTTCATTCTCACCCAGGGACTTATGGTTGGCATTGGTGCCGTTTGCCTAACTATTTTGAGCGTGGCCATCACTTCATCATGGTTCACCACTAAATTACCTCTTGTGAATGGGCTAGCGGCTTGCGGCAGTGGACTTGGTGGGTAAGTACTGACGATCCTCATACCGATTGACCTCGATCTGATATACCTCAGCGTTCTTCTTCCTATAATGGTACAGAGACTAAACGACCAAGTCGGGCTACCCTGGGCAGCGCGAGCTATTGCGTTACTCATGTTTGTTCTGTTGGCATTCTCCAACCTTGTTTATCGTCCTGGCTTGAACTCGGGCGGATCAACTCGACGGCCACTTGTCGACAAGACAGCGTTCAAAGACTATCCCTACCTACTCTTCGTGGGAGGTTGCTTTTGTGTATTCTTGGGCATGTACACGCCGTTTGTCTACGTCCAAAGTTACGCTCTCGACAACAAAATCGTACCCACAAATCTCGCTCAGTCCTTGTTGGCTATTCTCAACTGTAGCGCCATTTTTGGACGTATATTTCTTGCCTTCCTCTCTCAGAGTCTCGGGCCAATGAATACAATTATTGGCTCAGCTACCTTCCTTGCTGTCACGACCTTCTGTCTTATCTCAGCAACCTCTTCTCCACGACTGCTCGCCACCATCATCTTTGTTGGCTTCTTCTCGGGTGCCTTCTTCGCCCTTCAGCCGACAATCTTTGTCAAGCTAACCAGTGATCCGCGAGTAATCGGGACGAGATTCGGCATGGCCTTTACTTGTATTTCGCTTGCATCGTTGTTGGGAACGCCAGTCAGTGGTGCTTTGAGTAAAAGTTCGGGATATGCAGCTGCATGGACCTGGGCAGGATCAGCTATGTTTATTGGAGGCGCTTTGATTGTAGGTAGTAGACTAGTGAAAGACAGAAAGTCTTTGGCAGTTTGATTTAGGCCTACCTAAAGAATAATAGGCATTTTACATACAACCCCTTTCCATCTCCCTTGGGTATGCGATGAGGGCATCCACCTACAGACCAACAAATACAGTTTTAACAAGCTTAAGAGTAGGCCCTCTTCAGTTGCGATCTCCTACACACTAGTGCACAGCCACGCGTTTTGTCAGAATGGCACAGCCTTGGAGCTTATCTTCCTACTTGAAAAAACCGGCCTTGGCTCATGAACTTAGAACCAACCGGCCAATCAGTGGCTAGAACCGTCTGCCCAGTCGGTATCAAAATGTCTACTTCGTCCAAGCGACTCGTCTAATTCAAATGAATAACCATGCCCTTTTGCTCTCTAAAATTGATGGATTAGGATGTTTAGGCCTTGGTTGATCACTTCTACGTCTGAGTCTCTTTGCAATACCAAAGTATTTCAGCCCTATGCGCACCGCCATATCTTAGCGGTGGCTGAGTCGTACGCTAGCCTAAGCAACCTTTTTGCCGTAGCACGTCATTATCTCATATGCCGATTACCCTTGTGTTGATCATTCTTTATCCAGTCTCCATGTGACCCTTCCTCTCTTCTCCCCACTCCCAATACTATCCGATGCCTGACCGAAGCATTGCATCCCGTGCTTGCGAGCCTTGTCGCCGAAAGCGTCGAAAGGTGAGTGACATCCTTTGAGGTCTATATGAACTCTTGAACTGACCTTTCAGTGCGACTTTAAAAGGCCATCCTGTTCCCAGTGCATCCGAGCTAGAGTATCGTGTGTTGGCTATCGGGATGAGTTCTCTCTGCACTGGCGAGATGAAACGGCTGCCACGAGTGCCAAGGTTCGTATGAAGAAAGGAGAAACTATATCCTCTGACCATATTACAACTACGAGCTTGACCAATGCAAGGGTCGATCTGACGCCAGAACACACCTCATTATCATTCTTCATGCAACACTATGCCTCGTATAGCCTCTTTGACTATTTGCCAGAACTCTACAATCTCGGGTTCGATAAATCAACCGAAGAAGCTGTCCTGGTGCCAGCAATGGCTCTGGTTTCTTATCAGATGAAAGACGCAGCCTTCTCAAAACTTGCCTGTGCACGGTACGCCAAGCTTGTGAAGAAAACTCAACAATCTTTAGCCACCCCTGAAAGAGCCAAGAGTGACAGTACTCTCGTTTCAGTTCTTTGCATGGCGCTCTTTGAGGCGATGTCGATGCAAGGCAATTCCATGCGAGACAATCAGGAAATGGCATACTGGAACGCCCACATCAATGGATTAGGCGCCCTGTTAGAGCTGAGAGGCACTCAGCAATATGACAGCAAGCTGGGAAAGAGTTTGTATATTCACGCCAACCACAGCATCAGTGCAAGCTGTGCCATCAGAATGATTCCAGCGCCGGTATCGCTGCTCCAGATTGACAAAACCGCGCCATCAGACGATCCCAAATATCACTTGGCTCTACGGCGCGGTCGTTTCTTGAGAAACTGGGCTGAGTACAGACAGAAAAGTTTCCTCTTGTCTGAGAATGAGAGATTACAGAGATGGCAGTTCATGCTTGAAGATATTGCCGATCAACTGCAGGATATGGCATTAGTTGACCCCATCGAGCCCTTGGACTTGGCTAGCATTCCCCTGTCAGCAGAATTGTATTTGGGCGGTGCAGACCTGTACTCTTCTATACGATGGGCACAGGTCTGGAATATTCTACGCATGCTGCGGATATTCATGGCCGGCGCGGTGTGCGGATTTCTCGAAAAGTACCATTCAAAGATTGCTTGTATGGATGCAGTGACGGAGATGGCATTTCTGTCTAACCTTCGGCCTATGTTGGCTCAAAAGACTCAAGAGTCAATAGAGGGTATTCTCCGTTCCGTTCCTTTCTTCATCAATCTATCTGGAGATCCACGCTTCACAGCACGCTCTCTGATCGGCCCACTCTACTCGGTTGCTTCTTGCAAGCTTGTATCTCCTGAAGCAAAGACATATGCACTGGATCGGCTGTACTTTATCGGCAATTCTTATGATATGATGCCAGCAATTAAAGCAGCCAAGTCAGTAGAAGGCGGGGTTCTTAATCCACACTCCTGGTAAGTAGACAGCTTATCGGTAGATCATTTGGCCTTTGCTGACAGTGTAATAGGATAATCTTATCACATTTGTGTTAGGAAAGAAAATCAGTATGCTTGTATTGCAGGGCCAGACAGCGATACAGAGAATCATGGTATTGATGAGAAATGAGTAGGGAGTTGCATGTGTTAATAATTCAACCAACGTGGAACGTCACAGATCCAAGGTGGCCATTTAAACTTATGGATCGATGTCGTGGTTAATAATCTAACAGCGATGCAATGCCGTAAAGACCCAATAATTCGGTACGGCCCGTGGGTCTATGCGTGATTTTCAAGCTATTTCGGGAAGCAGTCCTAAGCGGGCTTTACTGACAAGACCTTGGTCTCCCTAGTTAGTTTATAACAGGAACATACTACCTGCCAGTTATCTATTTTTATCAGCTTATTCCAACTTGGGAGCACCTATAGATTACAGAGGTTTTATTGAATGTATGTAGTATTACGAGAAGAACCGACAAGTGTTGATGAAGCTGATCTACGGTCTGCGTCTGGATTGTAATAATAAATATTGACAAACAATAGTTCTCACTTGAAGTATTATATCTGAAGAAAAACTATATTCTTAGATAGACTATATAATCTTATATTTAAGTTCAAGTTCGACGCCTTGTTGGGAATATTAAATCAAGACCATATTCTTACTCTTCAGGGTAAAGAACATCTAGTGGGAAAATAAGAAATAATATATAATTGGCTGGTCTTGCGGTGCTATTAATAGTGTACAGCGAGTAAGCGGCGATAGGATCTGCTAGTCTGTTGCAAGTAAGCGCGGCTGCCTTTTAGCTTCATCTCTGAACAATGTAATTGGTCACAGAAATAGCAATGGGGTCTACATGTGGCTATGTAGTTAAACGCCTTGGCATTGGCATGTAAATGGCTTGATAATAATTACTAGCACTCAGAAATAGGTCAGATTTCTATCGTAGGTAAGTATCATAACGACTAGCTTTTGGTTTGTATAAATACGTGGTTGATCATTATAATCTCACTTTCTATCGTCATATGGAACTCTTGGCCCCCAATCCGCCTGATTTCGAAAGTCCCTCCACCACTCACATGAAAGTGCATACAAAAGTGGCTGCATACAATAGCGTCTCGTGCCTCAGACGAAAAAGATAAGAAGAGCGACCCCTCATCTGAAACTCGCAACCTGCCGGGCCCTCTGGCACCTTACCAAAAGATCTAACAGCCGCTCAACTGCTCGAAAGATTACGATGCATTCTTCCTATTTTTCTTACAACTTGAGTAGACCATACCCTTATGTATGGTTTACTCCAGTAGTTGCAATAGGCGGTTTGATTGCCACAGCCTTGGTGGCCTTTCTCAGCGTGGCGACACAAGGCTACGAAACCGTCGCGACATCTTCATCCAACCCAAATGCAACCGCCCACAACAGGAACACGTTTTCCGGCTGGCCCTCATTTCTCACCGCAAACACAAAATCTGTCTGTTCCACAACCATGATCCCAATCAACACTGAATTCTACACGAACAACACCGCCCTCAAATACACAGTATTGCAGATCTGGCAAGGCGACGATGTCGATGCCTCCGAAAGCCTTTTGGGTTCATTACCCTATCTCAATAACCCACTTGAGGATTGCTCTGTCAGTGGAGTCACTATTGAGTTCGAAGGGATTGACCGCAGTGCTGCACAGATCGCAGTACAGCAATGGGGAGCGAGACTCAAAGCAACGCTCTCTTGTAGAGTATACACAGCTAATGGTCGAGCGACGATGAATATGACGACAACGTACGACTTCAACAACGAAGACAATAACAGTGCATTCACAGGTCGAAACAAAACAAAAAAGGCGAGCCTGTGGTGGGGAGAATCTCTTCTTTCCTGGTACTCTATCGCCTTGACAAACGACATGCACGTCTCGAATCAGTTGTTTTACGCAAATCAAAACGAAACTGGTAACGACCCTGTCTATAAAGGACATATCTGGTTCAAAACCAATGAAAGCAACATATCATCGGAGAAGGATGTCAGAGGGCAAAATATGTTTATACCAAGCTGTTTCTTTGTCCCATTCAGCAACAACGGAGTAGAGAACCAAGTCTACTATTGCAACTCAGACGAGATGGGCAACACAGATATGGTGAAGAATCTGATCAATGCTGATCCTGAAAATCAGTTGATGCCCCTCCCGGGCATATGGGCTTCCGCCTATAACTTGACTAGGGCATTTTATTTTACCATTTTGACCGACCTTGGACAGACCAGATTGAAACACAACATACTCACTGAGCCGGACCTGTTGACTGAAGCCACAAAGGGTTATGAAGGTATTCGCGACAGGCCAGTAACCTGGGGAGATAACCTGAGGGTTAACGGAACGCCGGGAATCGCTGATTATGCATTTACATCCAAGGATCCAACGGAGAAGCACCTTGGTGTTAACCCTTCCGTTATTTCGACCACATTCCTCTGTCAAGTACCACGGCTAAAAAGCAAACCGACGCTTGTTGTTTCTGTCATCATCAACACCTTCGTCCTCTTGTCGGCATTGTGGAAGTTGTACAAATGGATCACCGATTCCTTCCTATCAAGTCGACATCCGGAGTCAATGTTTTGCGAAGGCTGCGCAGTGGCTATACCCAACCCGATTGGTGATGAGGCTAGTGATTCATCTGAACAGAAGTCACAAGGACGGGACTATACAGCTATACGACAGCAGGATGAGCGATAGTATTTGCGACAGAACGTCTAAACGTTCATGATTCAATGAATAGTCTATAGAGTTTCACGTAGGAATGGCATTCTTGTTAAATACCCTTAACCTGCTAAACCATTGAGTGTTTCTTGGGGTTTCTGAGTTTAAGAGTCTTCTTTTCCACTTCATAGCTAGAATCAAAGGCAATAAGGTTCAACTGCAATAAGGCTCAGCAACCGCCATATTTAACATCTTGATTGAATTATTTGTCTAATTATCTAAGTTGATGGGGCAAAGACTAGCTTTTAGCCACAGGTCTCAACTGCAAATAACACGCTAATTATCGTTCCGATCTCCTATACCAACTCCCTTCCAGCTTTAATCTTAGGAACTATACCTGATGTAACTAGAGCTTTGATAAAGTCGACCAACATAATATCACAACCCCGAGCTGCCATGACTCGAATAGCTACTGGGAGCGATTCATTGCGACCAGTAACAGGGCTATGATACTTTGAATCGCCCAGCACAATTACATAGTCCGGGTTTCCAGCCATCGGGGACAGGAATCCGCTATTCAGTCCAAGGAGAACTCCAGGCAATCCTGGAGCACCGATTGTTGGCGCAGGCGTGTATCGCCAGCCTGGTGCAGCAGGTTGAAAAATATAGAAGAAGAGAGATTTAGAACAAGTCTTGTCCGATGGTGGAAGAACCTCTGTGTTGAACCACTTGCTGAAAGTTGTCATATTTGCCAGGCCTTCATTGATCTGTAGTGGAAGCGATGATCCCCAGCTCCAGCTACCATTTGCCGAGGGGTTGACATACGGCGTGCGCCCTCCGTGAGCTTTAGCGTAGTCCCGGAAGAAGGGCTCGCGGACGTTTTTAATCTGTTGCTGCGCACTGACAATAGCCCATGTGGTGCTAAGGTATTCCTGAATATCTGAAGGTGTGCCTTTAGGATGTGACTTGGCCCAGTGGGATGTGTAGTTGTAGGGAGTGGCTTGGGCAGACAGAAACGTCTTCACTTTGTCTATAAAGTGGGCAACTATAGCTTCGGTGGGGGTGAGGTCCTTCGCGTCTGAGGAAGGCAGTGCATATGTCATGATAGACTTTGGGAATTTGCTGAAGCTCGTATCTAGGTCTGAATATGTGACCCGGATAGCCTCTCCCCATAATTCGGGATCGCGAGCCAGAAAGCCGGGTGTGTCAAAGTCAGGCGACAGAGACACTACATGAGAGAGGTCTGCCCTGCCATGCGTAGGA
Organism: Fusarium sp. NFCCI 5145; assembly: GCA_033439405.1. Taxonomy (NCBI): domain Eukaryota; kingdom Fungi; phylum Ascomycota; class Sordariomycetes; order Hypocreales; family Nectriaceae; genus Fusarium; species Fusarium sp. NFCCI 5145. Next base: position 41,030 of record JAWDHB010000087.1, on the reverse strand, counting down.
CGGTTACCGAAGACGCCGTTCATCTCTGCAGGGACCCGAACAGAGCCTCCAGTATCAGATCCGAGGCCAAGGTCGACCCAGTCATATGCCGCAACCGCAACGCCAGGGCCTGAAGAAGATGATCCTGGCTCTTGGTATCCATCCCCACGGGGATTAAAAGGAGCCTGGAAGTCGACTGCATCTCGTGCGTTCTCGGGAGCAGCAAATTGAGTTGTCTTGACCTTGCCTATAATAATTGCACCAGCATCGATAAGGCGCTGTACAACGGGTGCGGTTTGGTTTGCTGGGGGGTAGAGTGCTCCAAACGCACGGCTTCCAGCTGTTGTTGATAGACCCTTTATGTCATATATATCCTTAACCACAACGCGAACTCCATTGAGCGGTCGCGCCTTGGTTCGTGTGTAGTATATGCGAGAAGGAACGCCGACGGTTGTTGCGATGCCTGCGGCTGGAATGGCAACTGGAAATGTCTTGAAGGACCCATTGCCAGCTGGGATGGCGCCCTGTACAAAGGCGAACTGCTCATCCAAGTATAATCGGTACGGGACATGAAGCTTTCCGGTCTTGAGTGATAGCATGTAGGGGCCAGCTGGAAGATCTAGCGATGGCCCATGGAGAAAACCCTTGGCAGACCGTGCATACTGCTTTGCATTTTGGGACTTGGTCTGAACGTAGATGTCTGTTTTTTTACATTAGTCTTGGTCTGGAAATAATAGCTGGTATCCTGAACGTACTCTTTGCAAATTCTTCATTAAAAACATCGTCCCTTTTGGTGTAGTCTTTAGTAATACTGTTTATCTCGGAGTCGTCGCATGTCGTTTTCTGACAATTAAGAACAGCGACCGGCAGAAAAGAGGCCTTTAGCTTCTTCTTTTGTACCAAAGATAAGAAGTTTTGAGGAACGGTTGCAACTTGGTCTGGGTTGATGTATATGGAGTGTTCTCCAATGACCACCACCCCATCGTTGCTATCAGATGCTGATGCAGCGTTGAGATGATGCCACAAGGCGGCCAAGGTGAGTAACGCGAATCGCATTGCGGGCAACAATGGTTCTTTGGGAGTCGAATGAATACTGCTCTGTTTCATATAACCGAGCAAAGGAAACTCACTGGGTATTTATAAATGTCACCTTTGCTTATCGCCGTCCCAGAGCAGGGGTTTAATCCGTGGATCTAGACTAGCATGAACTACATAATAATTGTTGCCGCAAGTGCCGAAACGCGGGGTATATATTTCGATAGTCTGCGTTGTTTAGCACCGTAAAACCTTGTCGCCTTTGATTCTGAGATATGGAGTAGTCAAGTGCAATTTCAAACCTGAAAAATCTGTAAAAAGACCGAATTCAGCAGTGCAAAACACCTTCATCAGCGACACTACATAAGTGCATTTACGTAAGATATGATCCTCAGATTAGAGCCATCATTATCATAACTAGAAACTACTGATAGCAGTATCGCCGAGATCGGGAGCATACCGATAGGGGAACCAGATAACGAGCCCAGGATCTTTGTGCCGTGTCCTTATTGGTCGTGACTTCTACGGGTAGTACCCAGAAAGCACGGGTAGTTTCCGAAAACACTAGGTAGCATTATCCCAGCGGGAAATTTATCTCTCTAATTAACCCAGCCTCCTCTTCTATCTTAAATTATGGTTAGTGCTATATGGTGTACATTATTAATCTTAGCTCTGCCAACCTGTATTAGTACCTGCGATTTGGATTTAATTGCCCAATCTTCTTAGTTTCAAAGTCTTCCTAGAGTATCAGAATTCTCCTTAATTCGCCTGCTATAATTTTGAGCCCTCTTCACTCGTTTGGATTATATGCATAGACCTCACTGACTTAGTCTCATCAGGACTACTATGTTATCAATCTTCGAATATTATCAATTTATCAACTAAATAGACCACAGAACTACTCCTTGCCCTTGAGGCTGAAGGTATACTTAGCCTGAAGAACATAAGGGTTGCCACCGGGTTCAAAGAACTGCTTCTCATCTCTCATCCACTCAGGGTGGTTGATTCCATCAATGTAGTCCTGAACCTCAAGAACAACACATCCATACTTGGGAATAGTTCGGGGAAAGTCCTTGTTGTCCTTGAGACCCTGTGTCTTCTTCAGAGGAAAGTCGCCCTTCTGCTGGGTGCAGCTGTAGAACTGGAAAGCATCCTGATCAGAGTAAATATCGACTTGAATGCCGGACCAAGATGACGAGAGAGTGGCCACAGGGCCTTCAGTTCGCCAGTCATAGTTTCCGAGCTGACCACGGTTGACGGTGTAACATGTGTCTGTAATTGTTAGTCGTGTCAGGAAAAAGAGCAATAAACTCACCATATCCAGTGCAGTTGAAGCCACAGTTGTTCTTCAGGTCCTTGTTATTCTCCTGGTCGCCAATCATCTTTGGCTTGCTCCAGAAATCATTCACAGATCCCTTCTTGTTGGGAATAATATCACCGGTAGGGATAAGAATGTTGTCAGTTGCCACACGCTGGCCTCCGTAGGGCATGTGAAGACTGTGGTTGGAAATAGTGTTTGTCTCATTATTCGCAAACCCGTCAAGGTTCCAGTAGGTGTGGCTGGTAAGCATGATAGGAGTCTTTTTGGTGGTTGCGAGAGCGACAATCTTGATATCCCAGTCTTTGCCGGTCAGGGTGTAGGTGACGTAGGAGACAACTTCCCCAGGGAAACCCTCCTTGCCGTCAGGGTCGACGATAGAGAAGGTGATGCTGGAGCTGGTGTAGGACACAACAGTGAAATTGCGGTAATCCCATCCGTCAGGTCCACCATGGAGAGTATCTGCGCCCTTGGGAGACTCGGGCGTAGGGTTGTCGTTGGGCTTGACGTGATACTCCTTGCCGTCAATCTCAAAGGTGCTGTTTCGAATGCGGTTGGCGTATCGACCGGGAACACCTCCAAGATGGGGATGCCCTTTATCAATGCTATAATGGGTAGCATTGTCGAAACCAGCAACGATATCTCGGGAGATACCGTGCTGATCGTCGATCAGAAGGTTGGTGATGGAGGCGCCATAGGGAATAAAGGCAGCCTGAATACCGTCTCCTTTGAGCCAGTATTTACCATCCTTGTCGGGACCCTTGCCTTTGGTCGCGAGGGCCAGTGGGAGGAGAGCAGCAACGACAGCACTCTTGAAGAACATGATTGCGGTGGTCTGGTGGAGACTGTCGATCAAAAGAAACGGCAGCAACCCCAAGCTTTATAGAAGTGACCCAAGATCCAAATTCTCGATACGGGAAAATCCACATAAGCTCCACCAACGATACCCCTCTCCAATTGAAGGATTCAGGGTCTTGCATTGATCGTCTGATGAGGATTCAAGTAAATGACTGGTGCGGCTGTCATCGTCATCCAGGAACTTGCCATTGAGCCGTTGCAACGACGCGATCCTGGGGTAGCTTTGGAGCTAACTTTCCCCAGGTTTTCCGCCGATAGGTCATTGGTGCGGCTGGGTCGGGTAATCTTAGCGAGCCTGTGTTGACATGGTTGAGTGAGTCTGGATTGGGATCGTCGTGCGGGGGAAATCAGGCTGTTTGCTGGTTATGGGAAATCTCCAGGTTCAACAGCCGTGTTACGCCGAGTTATTGACCGAGAGAAGACTGGTGGTAGGCAGATGTTATGCGATGGTTTGTGAAGCTTCATCCCACCAATTAGTATCGTGACTAGTGAAGCTCAGGCCTCAGGGCACTTGATGTAATAGAATATCCGAAATGCCGTAATTAGTCTTTAGTACAGGCTGAATAGACAAATTGAATTGATCTCCTTGTTTTCCAAAAGTCGGGGGAATTAAACGAGGTTGGGGAGGAATTCTCGAGTGCAACGTTGTTCAAGGGTCTGCTAACTCGTGAGGAGAACCTGACGTCACGAGTATGACGATCATACCCTGTAGCAGAATGTATGTTGCACTTCAAGATGCTACCTGTAAGCATGGGATGATTATCATGCTGAGATATTATATGCGGAGTGGCCTGAGCTTGACTGAGACAGTTGCTAAGCTCAGGAACCAAGATTCTAGCGACTTCAAGAGGGCCAAAAACGTGGCTCTTGATCCATCATTGAGTCTGTGTTGTATGATTGGGTTCCATGTGGCTGGAACAAGCTTGAAGATTGGCTTGTACCGAAAAGTGATCCAGCTCAAACATTGCAGCTATCTTGGGAATCCATATTATTGGAGAATGTAGGGTAGTCATTTGGGATCATTATCAGAGCAGAGATGATGGTATCTTGAAGGAACTGTAAGAGCTTGGTTCACGATTATATATGAATCTATCCCTACTGGGTGGATCTAAGCTAGACCTTTGTTATTGTAATCGATTCTGTGTGCTAAGCCTTCGCTAATACAGTATCTCAAATCCTGCCATTAAATGGGTGCCGTTGAGAATTTGTTGTTGAACTTTGACTCGACCCTCACTGTAAATTCGAACGATAGAGTGGAGACGGAACGGGTAGTTCCACCACTCGGAAGAACGTTTCACCCCGATCTTTCCTGTTCAAGCATGAGACAGACCCACATCTGTGTACGAATTTATGGGGTAAGTACTGACCTTAGATCCAATGTTGCTTGGATTATCATGATAAATCTTTGCTTCATAATTGGTATCACTATGTAGTATCGTCTATCGTAACCATATAAAATCACCACAAGCAAACAATCGACGCAAGTATCATGGCCAGCAAGATACTCTTCGAGGGCACCTGAATATTGGCGTCCGACATACCCTCTTCAAATCCCTTCTCTTCACCACCCAAATACTCAGCACCAAGCTTTGTTAAACCACCATGTTTGTCAAATAGCGACACGCTCTTCCCTGTCCATTCATTCGCATCATTTGTCCTGAATGCGCCAAACCATGCATAAGCCTCCACGTCCTTAGTATCATCAAGATAAGAAAGACTTTCATTCATCATAGAAAGCGTCGCGTCCTCATCTTCCTTCGGGAGAGCCATTTCTGTAATCCAGAATGGCGCATCAGGTGCTGTCTCGTTGTAAAACTCGCGCAAGCTCCCAAGCCAGTTTTGAAGACCACCAGCATCACCGTACCAATGCACAGCGACGAAATCTGTCGGACAACCATTGTCATCAATGTCGTAGCACGATTCATTGAAGTCGCGTAGCCATTCAAGACCTCGAGGTGAACCAGTAACGCTAGGGTGGCTGATCGACCACTTGCGCTTTGCCTTCCTCAGAGGGACGATGTTTTCAATGTACGCACGGGCTGCATCTTTGGCAGATATTGAGCTTCCGCCGGTGTCTGTTTCGCCGTCTGGTTCGTTGAAGGTAAGAAGATGCGTTGACGAGTCGGGAAGACCGTCCAATCGTTTTTCGAGCTCTTTGTCTTTTGCATCGTCAAGGCCGTGAATCAGGGGCACGAAGGGTAGAGAACCCCCAATTTGTTCATTCGGCCAGAGTGACCAGGTGTAGTACCACGCGATCTCGGAATTGTTGGATAGTAGAAGGTCATTATCCGATTTGTGGTTGTCTCCATGATATGCAAGACCACGTTTTGAGGACAAGTCGATGCCTTGGGCAAGACCCGAAAGGTATAAAAAGTGATAAAAAATTGATTGGCGCATTTTGGGTATACAGAATGAAGGGTTCCAGATGTTATGAAACGTAATCCAATGCGCGTATTAATATTGAGGGAAACTGGTAAAATCAAGTTTGAAACTTATTCTCAGCCCAGGTTGTGTTTCAGAATTGCCCAGGGCTTCCTTGGAATGGCTCTCTTTTCTACGTGTTGCTCAATTTCTGGCTGCGCAAAGTGGCGATCGGATGCTTCCTGGTCAATGATGTCATTCGCTTGCCAAGTAAACCCTGCCTCAACACCAAGACTTGGCAGCGTCAAAGACTCTGAATATCCTGTTACTGACTCATTTCAATGATGATTTTTTCACCACTTGATAAATTTCTGAAAACTTGCCTCTTGCGATAATTTCCTTTTTCGGTCATCGTGCCTGCTTTTCTCAGAACCTTCCACGTTTTCCCGAATTCGAGGAAACAAAGCCTATTTAAGCTCTAATACTCTTGGCTCCCGAGTCTAAGCACTTGTCCTCAATAGCAAGGCATAAAAGCTTCAAAAATAAATAAAAAGAACGCTCGATGGCGCCTGTAAAAGGAATTCATTATCTGGGAATCGAACCTAGAGCTCTCTGCCTCTGTCTATCGCCAGCGCACAAAGAGAATCAAAGTGATTGGAAGGAAAATATGGGTTCTGGAATGGAAGACAAGGCCCGCTCTGGTGCTGGTTGAACGGTAATAAAGATTTTTACCACTAAACCCGAGATTGGTAGCGCATGGGTAGGTTAAAATTGCAGTGAAAAAGACCTCATTCGCTCCGGTGCCGTGTTGTTCCGACTCTATGTCCCCAAAATAGGCAACTGCGAGGGAGTGGGGTATGACTTTTATGTGATGATATGTGTTCTTTATTAATGTTCAGGGCTGAAAGTCTTATATGCCCAAAGAAACCTTATACAAAGCTCCGGTTGGAGTCCACTGTCCCTTAGATAGCATATGGTTAGATCTCCGATAGAGGCCCGAATTCTGGAGAGAGGCCGACATGTAGCCGCCACGTGCTGATGATCCACAAAGGACGCGGACAATCAATAGAATTAACAGTCCTTGATGTTTGAAATACCTTGGAGAAGGATTCAAGTGCTCATATCGATCTCGTACCGTACATTAATACAGGACCTGTGATTTACGACTCCTTTGAGCTAACGCCGCCCCGAGCATCAAACTGATCTGACTGATTAAATGTAACTATTTATCACGGCTGCAACGGCTTTCATGTCGGAACACCTTAGTAATCAGCATTATTCCCTAGCCGTGGGTCATCTGTAGATCATACTGGGGTAGTGGAAACTCTCCGATACCCCCAGGTTTTGGCGGAGTCTCCGCTCGATATTCAGGTCCGATATGCCTCAAAAGGGTCGTAGCCGATGGTTTTATGTGCTTCGGTCTTGGCATTTGTCCTTTATATGCACGCATTCGGCCCGCGACCTAACAATGCTACCCTCTATCAGGGGCTTTTGACTTATTTGCGAAAATAGCTTTCTTAATGTCATCACGATGCCTCCATGTTTCTTTCCCGGACTGTAAGAAGCGCCGAGTCTTTGACAAACACTTTCTGATTTTGGACTTCGATGTCGGTCCGGAGGGTACCTCTGTACATGGAGGCATTTAGATTATAGGTGGAATAACATTACCTTGAAGTTAATATTCCGCTTAATGGCCGAGAAATGATGGCATATGCTCATAGAAGCTTCAAAGACACGAAATGAGTCTTATGATCAGAGTATAGTCGGAGCGAGGAGAAATTAGAAAAGATCTTCATCATACTGAAGCCATATTATGAAGCAATGAGAGCGAAACCGCCTATAAAGAGACATCGATAGCCATTTCATGTCAACAGCATCAATATCTATCAGACAATCACAGCACAGACAAGCCCAAGCAAACACCACCAAGATGTTCACTCTTCAAGCTCTCCAACTTGTTTCCATGTCCACACTCGTATATGGACACGGATACCTTAGTAACCCAATGAGCCGAACTGGTCTCAACGCCGAGGTAAGAGCCCTTCCCTCTCCTCAAGACTCCAACTCAGAAACAATAGGCCGGTCCAGATACATGCCCTGAGTGTACAATCTTGGAGCCAGTCACAGCTTGGCCAGACCTTGATGCCGCCAAAGTCGGAAGAACGGGCCCATGCGGTTACAACGCTCGAGTCAGCGTTGACTACAACCAACCTGGTGCAAACTGGGGCAAAAAGCCAATCGCTACCTACAAACCTGGCCAGGTTGTTGATGTCCAGTGGTGCGTTGACAATAATGGCGACCATGGTGGCATGTACACCTATCGTGTTTGTCAGGATCAGGATATCGTCGACAAGTTCCTCAATCCTGACTACCTCCCTACCGAGGCTGAGAAGCAGGCCGCTGAAGATTGCTTTGAGAAAGGCATTCTTCCATGCACCGACGTCGATGGACAGAAGTGTGATTATAGCCCTGATTGTTCTTCTGGTCAGCCTTGTTACCGCAACGATTGGTTCACCTGCAAGTCTTTCGACGGAAATGTAGATGGGAGAGGGTGTCGTGGTGTTGACAACGCACCTATCAACTCGTGCTATACCTCTATTGCTGGTGGTTACACGGTATCTTCCAAGATTAAGATCCCAGACTACGTCTCAAACCACACTCTTTTGTCCTTCAAGTGGAATTCCTTTCAGACTCCTCAAGTTTATCTGACTTGTGCTGATATTGCAATTGCTTGAGAGCACGTGTTATCAAAATTCGGCACGGGATGAGGAGTAACTTGTCCCATCACTGCCGCACGAATACATCTAGGCAGGAAGTTATACATAAATGGCTTGGAACAATAGTCGGAACGAATTTGGAGCTATGTGTGTTGTTGATTTTTGGATTGCTTCTTCTGTTTATCAAACCCCTGGCCCTTGTCTAGTATCGTAGAAAAAGAACCTTGTTGTTTGAAGACCAAATCTACGTGCCCCAGTAGACTTGATTCATAAAGTCGCAGCGGCAAATTGCAAGAAGTCACCACTTATCTACGCGTGACGCTGATTATTAGGGATACATCTATCAGGTCTCATGCTAGTAGCCATATCCATAATTTATTAGAACTAACCACTATTTCTTAACTCTTAAAACAACCAGAAACTGTCTCGCTCCTTACATTCCGGCTATCCACGGCAGTAGTAGCATCTGATATATGTTCTAGTGATCGTTGTCTAAAAACGGGACTGGATGCCTCGTCAGACTTGTCACGGGTCACCATGGAGCCTATTTTGCGCATCAGATAACGTATGTTAGGCATACAGCCAACCATGATTCCCACACAAAGTTCGATGGTCGACCACATGAGGGCTTTCGTAGCTTCCGACTCTTTTGCAATGGCTTGATGAGGGTTAGATCAGAGAAGTGCAGCAATTAGTGGAAGACTTACCTGCACCATATTTGCCCGATAGAAATGACCTTAAGAAGAAGAACCGCACAACACTCACTCCTGCGAGACTGATGTTTAATTAGTAAAGAGGTGAGTCGAGACGTCAAGATGGAAGCTTAGGAAGGCCATACAATAGTCCGACGCTAAACATAGCAATCACGCCGATTTTCTTTCTTAATTTCAGACCAAGGTAATAGAGCTGTGTCATGGGAAGTATCACCATCCAGATGTCTAATGCGATATTGATAATTCCGTGGGATTGGTACAGTAACCCTTGGCTCCGAACTTTCCCACGGGCATATGTATCCATCCAGCGATCCCAGTTCAAAGAAATGGGTCGTCTTAATGAAAGCATGAGAATGATACAGACAACCATAGAAGTGAGGTTGAAGAACTGTGTAAGCCAGACTGTGATCCGGAACTTGTGGTCGGGAAATATTCGAAGGTAGAAGGCTAGGATAGATGCTTTCACCAGTCCCAAAATGAGGAAATAGTTGAGCTGTTGGAAGAAGTACAACTGTTTAGGGAGTTCAGATAAACATGAGACTAGGCGGAGGTCTGGGAAAGAAATACCTTGAATATTCGAACAATACCATCTGCACCCAGCGTCCATACTGCTTGGTTGAGACCATTATCAACCACTGCGAAACATTAGTAAGAATACAGATTTCTGTTGTATCATGAACATACTGAATTGTATAATAACAATTTGTGGGATTAGGAATACCTTATTGTGAGTTAGGTATGATATATTGCCAGTTGGACATTATTAATTCACTCACGACTGAGAATATAATGAAGAGGTCATCGAGTCCCCATTTTGACCCTTCCAATAACTTTGATATCATCCTTAGGGAAAAGGTTATTATTGCAAGACTGAACACTGTCAGACTTGTAATGTGCAATTTCGGGACGTCTCTCGGGGATGGGAATGATAGGCCGCACTCAGTCGCTTGAGATGCGGAAATCTTCATTGCTTCTACACGTATTCGGTATTAGTAGTATTCTCCATTTTCTATAACAGGGATTAGTACCTAGAGCGTCGTCTATCGTGCAGTCTTGCAACAAGCAGTCACCCATAAAGATGGCGAAATCCTCATTTTGGCAGAGCTGTTCTGGTGCCGAATTGGAAAATGTCGGTATGGCGAAGGCTTTAATTACACACTTCATCTAATAATGGTTAGTCTTTGGAGAACCTTTTTGAAGAGGAAAACTACTCCGCATTCAGGTAAATCTGTTAGCGATTGAGCTGCGGTGAGACCGTAAAAGAAGGCAACCGCGCCGAATATTGCAGGAATATGCAATCTCGCCATTGTGCAAAATCTCCAGAGGGACCAAAGAACCGTAAGAAATGTGACAAAGTCGGGGGTCAATGTTTTTATCATGCTGGAGATCGTCCTGGAAATGAGGTCTGGAATGCGGTGTTTGTTAATGTGGCGTTTATTCAAGACCGTTCTCGTACAACAATAGATAGCGAAACTATAGATGGAGCTAGGATCTTGTGATCCGAGACCCAGTTTCCTGGGTCACTAGGAATGACACTATATACAATTAGTTAGCACATTCTGGGCCTTCTAACTAATTAAGACCGAGGTTAATATCTCCTACTAGATATATGAACTTAATAAAGCAAAGACTAGCTTTTAGCTATAGGTCTTAATTATAAGTAATATTTCAGGATTGTAATTTATATATTGTTATCAAGCATACTAATAAAAAACTTAAGATATAATTTTTTATTTATTTAACAATATGAGAAAGCGTTGCTAGTGCCTCTATTTCTGGCGGAAGCTGTCGCTGTCTTTGGAGTTTTCAGCAGTGCGGGAAAGAGCGACTAGACAGCGAGGACACGTACTCCGCACCTAGAGTATCAGTCTCAAGCTACCCATACTTGGAATAGCAATGCCACATTTAACAATATCAATCGCCATAGACTATTATGCGCCATGACTTGCCAATATTTAGCCCACGCCTCATTATGAACACCATGAAAGGTTGGTAAGAATCCGGCAATTCTTATTGCTCACCCACCTCAGACCAACAGGTAATACAGAAATAAGATGTCTCATTATGGAATTCGGAGCTGCAAAAGTACAAAGCATTCCAGTACCTGGCTAACCCGACTAGGTTTATTTTCAATGAGACATGACTTGGAGAGATCTAGACTGCACTACTGAAACCAGTTTCTGTTGGTGGCACACTGGAAAGGCAGATGCGCCCCGCCATCTTGGCTGAAGATCAAACCGTAGATGTCGTTGGTGGCAAGGAGCTAAAGAAACAAACATTCCAAGTGCTAAGTATGGTCATTTTGATAGTTAAATTAGTCGCAGAATACTTGAAGGTGTCTGTGCATGAACGGTTCACCAAAGAGGTAAATCAATTACTAAGATTAGTGAGGGCTTACTTACGCCACGAAACACCAAGTAAAACAAGCACAACAAGAGTTAGGCAAATGTCACGTTAATAATGAAAACTTCGCATGTGTTATAGACCGAATGAATCATCTATTGGACTAAGCAATAGGTGCTATATCCTCTGTGATCTTTACACTCCGGACCTTGCTTCTATAGAAGTCATATCTCCCTAGTTCAATTCTCAATCTATCGAATGATAATGCGCTTGTGCCCATCCATATGAACTTGCTGATATCCGGCACTCCTCAGTCTGACATCAGTTGGAGCCACCTCTTCCAGGTCCTCCCAGTAAGCGTGTGACTTGAAATCACACCTGTGCTGATTGAATACCTCGGCCATGATTTCAAAACATGGTTGGTTCGATTCGGCGATGGCTGTTCGGACCATATTGACTCTCTTGTCTTTATGTATTTGATCACCCCGCAATATCGGGCTATTGATCTCACGGAGACGTTCCTCAATGGCCAAGAAAACTGTTTGGGCCCAGCACGAGATACTTGCGTAGTTCAAGGTCGAAAATGGTCTGTTTTTACTTCTGTCGACACTGCCACAGATATCAGAGGTAAGCCCTCGTTTCATCAGAGCGATAAGCGTGGTTGGGGCCAGTTCAATCTTTTTGGCAGATGACGATGTAGCCGGAGATTTCCCTTTTGAGCCCTCGTCAGAGGATCCTGCCGCTGCTTCTGGCCTTGGAGTCCCTAATTGACCAAGCACTGAGAATTGCGTCGTTGCCATGGCGAGACTGGAGTTGGTGAATCCAAACTTCTTGGCCCGCTGGACGAGTGGTGTATTTTCAAAGCGCGTGCTCTCGCCGGTGCCAGTTTGCTTCGTGTCAGCAATTCGAGCCATGAATAATCCACTTCCCAAAGCAACTTCATCGTCAGGGATATGCGCCGTATTCCAATCTGCATCCTGACAGCTCGTGAGAAGTGAAACTGGTCGGATGTTCGATGGGTGGTCCGCATTCCTAAAGTAAGCACTGACATCAGAAGGGAAGAAGCTTTCTTCAAGGACCCAATTCAGATCTTGACACAACTCGATAGGCTTCTTTATGGAGCCATTTCTGACCAGTACTTTGTGAAGAAGAAGCAAAAGTGAAGGTTCAGACATGTCGTTCCAGAACTTCATGCATGTTCTGAATGCTATCCCGATAGCTTCCTCTACACCATCGCCACAGAGATACGGAGAGTAGTCGTAAAGCCCGTTAGAGTTGGTTTTCGAGAACTGCGAGGGCGGAATAGCATTTGTTCCTTTATACTCTCCAAGACAAGTAGCAAAGTCCCGTTGTGCTGATTCCAGGGTATCGAAACCCTTTTGGAGTTTCTTCATTCTATTGCTTCTTTCGATGAGTTGCTGAAGAGACTCTGTGGACTCGCAGAAGCCGGGCCGGGTGGTGTTTTTTCCAAGGAATAAGTCGACATCACGCCTGGGCTGAAAGTTGTTTGCTGGGGCGCCGACAAAATGACCTGAGGCATCGAGAGACCAACCCTTAGAAACTGTGAAGGCATCGATAATAATCTGTAGTTCGAAGACGAGTTGGGGCTCGATTAGCTTGCCAATGTCTGACCCCTGCTTCTTCATCGCGATGGAGGTCACGGCGGCAGCGAATTCGTTGAGACCAAACAGTGATCGACGACCTTTCAAAGGACCGGTTAAAGACCAATCAAATTCTTCAGGCTTGTGTCTTTCTGTGTCGCTTGCAGCAGAGGCATAAACATTGATAAGATCGAATAGCCACTTGATCGTATAATCCCGACGCCAGTCCAGCCGCTCCTCCACAGTCGCTGTTTGCAAATCCAAATCTGGATCCCACTTGTTCAACCGTTTCAACAAATTCTTTGTCGGCTTGCCGGTACGGTTCTTCTGAAAATCGACGATGAACTCCTTCAGGTGTCGGTATGCATATGTAAGGAAGTGCTCCTTTGGATCCAGGGCTTGGGTTTTGCTGCCCTGGGCAGAGATGATTGTCAGGTTGAATTTCCCACAAGGCTTGTCGAAGTCACCACCGATGATCTTTGAAACAATCGTCTCGTGGTTTCCATACCTTGGGAAGTCGATGAAGGTAGTGGCAGCGGTTCGCTTGACCATCGAAATTGCCAACTTGGAAACACCGGCTGCCACAGCGCTGTTTTCTCCTTCATACGCTACCTGTTTCCAGGTATGACGGACATAGTTTCGGAGCTCGATCCATTCCTTCGCCATAGCGTACACCGCAATGAGGTATTCGGAATTGCTTTCCTCTGTCTCGAGCATCCGCACTGACTCGAGGGGTACTTCTCGATTAAACTTTGGTGTCTTCGGCGTCTTTGGCTTCTTGTACTTCTTCCCCTTTCCGCGTCGTTGAGGTTTGTTGCGCTCAGGAGAACTCCGAGAGCTCCCTTCAGTGCTGGATGCCTCGATGTGATCCACTTTCAATGCTTCAAACTTGTTTTTGAGAGCATCATCATCTAGATCATCATTGTTACCCGAAGCTCCCTGCGCGTCTTCCCATGCTTCACCACCGAGAATGTTGAAAGCCTTTTTGAGGGCATCGATGAAATAACGATGGCTTTCGTTACTTTGCTTCAGGCTGGGGTCGGACTCTGCCATTTCCTCATAGCTTTCACTGACAAGAGATCGTGTGCGAATGATGGACACGAAGAATCCGTAGATGAGATCCGGGACATGTTCTGATCGATCAGCAATCAGCTTGGCCATTGAGAGGATAGCTTGAACAGTAATCTCTCCAGTGGTGTTGATGGTGAGTTCTTTCGAGGCTCCTTCATTTGATGTGTTGATCAGTCGGTTTGAAACGTTCACCATCCAGTGAAAGAGGTATCTGGAGTCTCTCTTGTAGGAGGTGTAGATGTTGGGATTCATCGTGCGTGGCTTGATCGACATCCGTTGACAAAGGGTGAGTGGCGTAAGTTGTGATCTCGAGGTTGAGTGTCAAAGTTAAATATAGAAGATGAGTGTTGGGTAGAGTGGTGTATGTTGATGTAGTTTGGTAAGTCAAGGATGAAAGTTGAGGTTTCTGGTTTGGATTAAAAGGACGCCAGTGGAATGGCTTATGGGCGTGACAGTCTCCCAGTTCTACGCAGTGACGGACATTCCACATGAAAAAACAGGCTAGATCACAACTGTTGTTTGTTCTGTGTGGAGTGGAGCAATATAGTGTTCCTGGTTCATTCTACGCAGCCAGTGTCAGTAGCACTTGAAATTACCACACTAGATGCTGTTCTTTGTGGTAAAAAGAAAAGGGGTTTCTTTGATCGTGCTTACACACTAGTGGCCATCCCACACGTCAGAGTCAAGGGCTGGTAAAATACTCGTTGTTCTCTGCTATTTCTTCCTCATGATTAATCAGGGTGACATATTTCAAGACCAAGGACTGAACTTTCTATGTTCTATGTGAGTGACGAAATAGATTATTTGTTATCTTGACGCCACATCCCAAGTTCTTTCATCTTTTATGGCTACCTGTTACTGGTATACCCGACACTAAGAGTTTGTAGGCATGCTAGTCAACTTCTCCCCTGTGCTCGCTTCATCCGCACGCCACAAAGAAGTAACAGTCTTCCACTGAGTGTAGAATCTCAACCCATCCTTGCCATAAAAATTTGCAAGACCTGTTCCAGCCACACTGCGCTTGTTTCCTGTGAAAGAGAACATGGGCAGAGGGACAGGGATCGGCACATTGATTCCAACCTGGCCAGCATCGATTTCCTGCTGGAACAAGGATGCTTTGGCTCCGGAGTTTGTGAAAATGACAGCTCCGTTACCCCAGGCATTCGAGTTGATGAGGGAGATGCCGTCTTGGAGAGTCTCTTCTTCCATGCAGAGAAGCACGGGACCGAAAATCTCCTCCTTGTAGCATTCCATGTCTGGACGAACGCCAGAAATGACCGTAGGACCGACCTGAACAGGTTAGTAGCTGAATCATGTTGATCACAATTTACTCACCCAGTTGCCATCTGGAAAGCCCTCAGGTTTGTATCCTCGACCATCAAGCAGAATCTTAGCGCCCTCCTTCTCCGCACTCGCGATCAAAGCGTTACAGCGATCACGGCTCTGGGGAGTGATAAGTGGTCCGAAATCCGACTTTGAATCAAATCCACTTCCAGCGATGTGGTTTTTTGCCCTTGCGACGAGATCAGGCAGCCATTGTTTCGCGTCTCCCAGTGTGACCAAAACACTCAAGGCCATGCATCTTTGTCCAGCAGCTCCAAAGGCAGCACCAGCGATTGAATCAAGGGCATGATCTTTGTTGGCGTCTGGGCTTAGAAGCGCGTGGTTCTTTGCTCCGAGGTTTGCTTGCACGCGCTTTCCATTCGCTGAGCCTCGCTGGTAAATGTACTCTCCAGCCTTGTTAGATCCCACAAAAGAAATGGCCTGGATTTCTGGCTCGTCGAGAAGGAAGTTGACAGTATCTTTTGATCCGTGAACGACATTGACAACTCCAGGTGGAAACCCGGCCTCTCGGCAAAGCTCTGCGATCATCATGGCAGCTCCCGGGTCGCGTTCCGATGGCTTGACGATAATGCAGTTTCCAGTGACCGTTGCAACAGGAAGAGACCACAATGGAATCATTGCGGGGAAGTTGAAAGGGCAGATGGCGGCTACTACGCCCAAGGGCTGTCGGTATGAACGAGTCTCCATGTCTTTGGCGACTTCGAGGACTTCTCCGGTGAGTTGGGTGGTGATTCCGCACGCAGTCTCACAGACTTGCAAGCCACGGAGAACATCACCCTTTGCATCAGCAAAAGTCTTTCCCTGTTCGGTGACAATGCTAGTAGCAAGGTTGTCCATGTGTTCGCGGATCAAGTGTGTGAGTTTGAACATTATTTGTTGTCGCTTAATAATGCTGGTCTTCTTCCATCCTGGGAAAGCCGCCTTGGCTGATCGAACTGCTTCGTTGAGTTCATCATTTGTGCTTTCAGGAACGCGCGTGATGACATTGTTTGTTGCAGGGTCATGAACTTCGATCCATTGAGTGGCCTTTGAAGAGACAAGCTTGTTGTCGATAAAGTTCTGGGTGTCCTTACGTTCAGACAACTTGTCGTGGTTGCCAGGATAGATGACGGACTGGTAGATCGAAGTTGAAGGCATTTTGCGAGTGGTGTTACTTGTTGAAGTTGAGAAAGGGAGAGATTGATATAGGAGAGGCGGAAACCTTCCCGATATAGGAGTAAAGGCGGTCGACTCCGTCCGGGGCAGACCGACATTACCCCGCACTCTGCTCTATTCTCTGTGAAGCGTTTCGTGTCTTGTGACGGCTTATCTGTGTGCTAAGCGGGGCCACGTCCGCTATCGCTGATATCTGTGAATAGAAGCCTATCGGAATGAGACATTGTTACGGTCGTGTCCGTGTAACCGTTGCTTGCGGCGATCTCAAAGTAAGCGTAATCTCGATCTCCAATTGAAACACGATAAACTGGTCGGTATGGATTTCCCTTGAGCCGGTAGCGCCCCGCTAGTCTTCAGATACCCTATGTTTGTTTTATGGCATTTGCTCATCTTTCAGTTGAAAACATTGTAAAAGACAGGATGATCCAACTCGACCTTTTAAGACAGCGAGATGTCTCAGAACATCACCTAACCAGGTTCCCAGTCTTGCATTTGACGTCGGGCAATTAACACGTCCCAGACCCCAATCGAGTACAATTCCTAATTCGTCATCGCTATTACTGAAGCCAGGACTGACTTCACAATCCATAGGGAAAATATAAAATAGCGATATTTGCATAGCATAATACTAATCTTTTAACCCCAATTTCACACGCGCACAAGAGAAGTCATGTCGGTCAATTCGCAGGCAGCAATGAATGATGCTTGTCACGTGCAGTTGACTCACCTTTCATCTCAACAAACCTAAGCGTGAACTTTTCATCAGCTCACAACAGCACAGTCAACCCCTTCAAATATGACCCGCCCAAAAACCATCGATGGCAGTCTCTTGCCCCTCAATGAACAAATCGTGTATTTTCGCCAAGCAATCGAATACAACAAGACACTCACCACCGTCTTATCGCGTGCGGCTGACATGAAACTACCCAATTGGTACCTTGCTGCCGGTGCACTCACGCAGACTGTCTGGAACGTTGTCACCAAGCGGGACCCAGAGCTAGGAATAAGCGACTACGACTTGATCTACTGCGATGAATCAGATCTATCATGGGACGCAGAAGATGCTGTCATTCAGAAGGGAAGGAAGATCTTTGCAGATATTCCAATTGAGGTTGAAATCCGCAACCAAGCACGCGTGCATCTCTGGTATGAGAAGAAATTCGGAAAGCCATGCCCTCAACACCATTCCAGCGAAGCAGCCATCACTACTTGGGGAACCAATACCGCAATGATTGCTATTCGATTAAGGGACGATGGAGAATGGGACATTTTTGCGCCATGGGGATTATCCGACATGTTCAGACTTATCGTGCGACCAAACCCGACCATCATGACAGAGGAGACATACAACAAAAAGGTTCAGCGTTGGATAAAAGTGTGGCCAGAGTTGACCATTATGCCTTGGTGATATCTAAAGGCCTAGATAGACCATGTTATCAATAACAAGCTAAGAATGACAGAAATGGAGCAGTTGGTATTAAGCTCCGATGTTGCTAAGTCTAATCTATGTTCAAATTTCCTTCTTGGGTCCGACATAAACCTTGTTGGCACGGAGGAAGTAGTAAATCGTGGCGAGAATTGCAATTCCACCAGTCATCAGAGATGCATAGTTCATGCTCTGAGCCGTGACGGGAGTGGCAGGAGGCCACAAGCTGAAGAACCAAACAATCGAGATGAACATGCAGGCAAAGGTGTTGTTGATAATGCCAAACATGCCCTTGAGGTGCCAGGGACCCCACTCGAGGATTTGTCCGTCACCGTGGATGTTTCTGATTTGGTAGTTTTTGTCGCAGCGACGGTAGAGTAGAAGGGCTGCGGGCATGAAGTATGATGCGTAGAGACCTGAGATGGCCACTGAGACGATGGCGTTGTAGACAACTGAGGAACCGAGGTTGATGAGGCCAATGATGCAAGAGATGAGACAGGTAACGGTGATGGACCAAACAGGCATATTGGTGTTGGGCTCGACCTGGGATTGTTAGTCGAAGTCGAGGGATGAATGGGGGCCGTCAAGTACCTTTGCAAGAGTGGATGAGAATGGAAGAGCATTATCACGAGCAAAAGCCCAAAGCATACGAGAGGTCGAGGCAATAACACCAACGGTAGCAGATAGAGTCATAACAATGATCAGAGAAACCATTCCGGCTGTTCCGCCGATAGAACCTGTGGCCTGGTAAAAGATCTCCATGAAAGGATATCCTGTTGGCGTAGTGATAGCTGCATCAATGTCGGTGGCAGAGTAGAGCATTGCGATGACCATGGCGAAGCCCAGAAGGCCGTTGATGCAGATGCTGCCCATGATGGATCGGGGAACGATCAAAGACGGGTTTCTGACCTCTTCGCACATCTATTACAGTCAGGAACAATCCGAAATCGTGGTGGTGTAAACTTACGTGAAAGGAGCAGTCGACACCAGTGAATGAGAAGACGCAACCCAGCAGACCAACAAACCAGGACAGACCTTGGGTAGGCCACTGGCCTGAGTTTCGCCACTCGGTAAAGACCTCGGTACCGTTGTTGTTGTCTCGGAAGACAAGAAGAGTAATGAGAATGGCAAAGAAGCCGATAAGATGCAAGATCAAGATCATTCCCTCAAGAATGGGAAGCAACGCGCTGACGATAGTGTTGATGACGATAGCAATCAAGACACACATCCAGATCATCAAAGTACCGTGCCACGTATGCGCCTCATAAGAAGGAGTAGTAAAGACAACAAGACCTTGAATCATAGTGGCAGTAAGGAAACCAGCAGCCGCTGATGTTCCTTGCCAACCAGCCAGGTTCATCCAGCCTGTGATATAACTGAGGTATTTGGAGTATCGTGGAGGAGCGAGCATGGCGACCCAGTGGTACTGGCCAGCAGCCATCGGGGCGATCGAGAGGAGTTCACACAGACAGGCGAAAGAACTCAAGACGCCGATCCACACAAAGATGAAGCCGTAGATGATACCGGCGCTACCTCCATTGCTCAGACCGGGCGCAAAGTTCATAAGAGTTCCCTCCCAGGTGACGAGGACAGCACAGCTGAAGCCCAGAATTGTCCATCCGCCAAAGTTTCTCTGCTTGTGTTAGACAGGTTGCAGATGTAGACATTCTGCTTACCTTGAGGACCGACTTCTTTCCAAGCTTTGCCAATTGCGCATTATCCACATGATCCTGATCGCTCAATTGAGAAGCATCCTCAACCGTCGATCTAGGGTGCTTAGGCATGTCGTTAAGCTCGTACTGAGTGGCCATGTTGAAGTCGAGCGCAAGCGATAACAAAAGATACAACAAAATGCCTGCGCGTGGAATAAATGAACCGCAAAATTGGAGGCGCTGGGGAAAGTATAAAAAAGAAACTCCTTTACAGCAAAAGCAAAAAGTTAAATACAATCCCCATGTCAATATCCATGACAAACTTCGGCGAACTCGTCCCGGCCGATGCAATGCATTTATCCTTGACCAACCCTTGGGAACATGTGGAACACGTAGAACCACCTGTTGCACTACAACGAGTAGGGAAGTATATAGCGATGCATGAGACATGCATATCGCTTCGGTTGGAACTCCGGTGGTCAGTGAGTGGACTGAGTGTCTACCCTTGCATGGACGTGCATGCATTGCGCCACGCCATTGAATCCTTGTGAGATTCCCACTTTAATTGCGAAACGGGGTTGCACTCTTGTCACAAACGGGCCATCAATGGTTACATGCGTAAATTAGAATTACCGTACGCTGTCTAGGCTGTCTAAGATGCGACCCCAGTTGCTAAAGGATCAACCAGGGCCTCCTGGCTGTTCTGCCGCGTCGGATCCCACGCCTGAGGAGACTTGCCATGATCTGTCATAACATGCGCAAACTTTTTCACGTCCCCGGAGCCCTGCCAACCTTGAGTGCTTGTCAACTCGAATGCCTGCGCCCGACGAGTAGCAGAAGTTACCGTGGTCGTGGTCTCGACTCTTATCCTCGACTTTGTTCCCGTGGCTGTCCCTCTGGTCGTTGTGCCCCCGGCGCTTCTGCTATTGCTGCTCTTCGTCAATGCTCCGAAGATGTCTCCCGCTCCCATCTGGCCGGATTCGAGACCTTTGAGGAACCGCATCCAGAAGGGGATGCAGGTGGTGGTGATACCGACACACTGGATGACTTGGATGATGACTGTTGGCATCCACATGTCAAAGATTGGGCTTGACGAATCGAGTGCTTTCTTGTAGTAGTAGATGTGGCACACGGCGGGAGGGATCATCCTAACTTGTCAGTCTGAGTGGATGGATGCCGCGTTGATGACTTACAGAATGCGCGATCCAAAAACACCAACCACCACCGCTTTTGAGCCCATTGGCATCTGCAGGTGCGCCAAGAGCTGAATGGTGATACCAGTGATGAGAAGATCCGTCAGAATGTTGGCGACATCAACGTATGCCCAGAATGCGACGAGACTGATGCATTGACCATTGATGTAATCCCAAGAAGACGGCAATGAACATGCAAACGCTCGTACTATGATTGCAGATAACGCCCAGCCTGCGATAATGATCTGAAGCGGTAAAAGTCGTTTGTGTGATGATGGTGACATATTATAAACGGTTGTCGTCGCGGAAAACTTGGATAGCGCCGATGCGAGAAAGAAGAGTGTGTCGGATGCGAGTTGGCTCTGTAATCGTTAGACAAGTCTTGATGCTCCCACCATCAACTCACCTTCAAGATTGAAGAGGTTTGCGAAGGTGATACATCCATCTTTCCCAATCCATTTGCACCTTGAGTATACACAACTACAGATTGGACGATTATGAATATCTGTAAAGTCAGCACCCGCAAAACCATCAAGCAACCATGCTTACCATAGATATAAAAACGATGATATCGTCAGATTTGAAAAGGCGTGACCATTTTAACCTTCTAACAGTAGCTAATCGTGTAAGAACACGAATCAACACTGAGAATACCGTCACGACCATGAGAATCATGGACAGCGCCCGTATAATAGGCGACTTGTTGAAAGGCGTCGCATGCTCACGCGGTGAAAGCATCTCGACGATTTGAAGATCAAAAATTGATAAAGACGCTCACAATAGAAGCCACAGCTCAAGAATGGGGTGGCTTAGGGTGATAAAGATTTAAGGTGCTCATTCTAATTAACCTAATGATGCGATGCAACTGGGTCCCGAGTACAGACCATCTCCCTGTTATAAGGCACCTGATTAGGCGGAGAGGGCTTCTACATCTCCTTGTCTCTCGGGGAATATCTGCCAGTATAACATGCTTTTTCCCTCGGTAGTAACTAAGTCGGGCGTCAAATCATAAGGACACGCATTGATGTTGGCTGTTACGTCGGATCGCGGCGCAGTGACAACCGACATGATGCTCGACCCTGCTGCATAGGAGGATCTCATCCTTTAAAAACCCCTGCGAGATATTTCACCATTGACCTGGCTAAGCCGTTGAGGCTTTTGGAGTGCATGTCTTCAGGGGAGATCCCGGCATCTCATGATTCTCGGGCCGTGGATGGGATATCACGTACCATGTCGGCCAAGATGGGTAAATTCTTCGCAGTGGGGCGGGATCATCAGCCGTGCGGCGGAATCCGTCGATCTGGGGTCGTGAAACCAATCAAGGGCTTTGGAGAGGTCGAGACTCAGATGCCGATCCTTGCCGTCTATGGATACCGCGTATCAGGGGATACAGCCGCGTTTCGGCATCCTCCTTCATTTAGCGTGCAGACTAGAGATTTTATTCTCTCTTTTCTCCAGCATGTGAATCCAACATATAATCGCGATTGTTTTCTCCAATATTGTGTATACAGTACTCCGTAATATATATGCTTTACTAGATGTGTCGCTTATGTCTCATGTCATCTAACCGAGACGAGATTTGCATTTGCTATGTAACCGTAGTATCAGGATCATTTATGCTATTTCCTCCTTCTAACCAGAGTTTAGTAATAATTAGACACCTATCCGTAGTGCAAACTTAATTACTTGCCCTGGAGTACCCGACGCTAGAATTTCCCGCGGCCGACGCGGCAACCTAGCAGGGGTCGACCTGTCAAAGAAGCTTTCTGATTGATGACAGTTGTTCCAGTCTGTCAATACAGTCAATCTATTGATAATATGGAGGGCAGTCTAGTTCACTTCCAGAAGCTGAATATTAAAGGCCCGTCTGCAAAATTAAACCCGCTCTTTTCCGCAATGAACCAACAACATTCAACGGCACATGTTAACCTGACTAATGGAAACTCGGTCGTCAAATCTCGTCTGACAATGCCTGTAATAGATACACGGTTCGTTGCCAATCGATCTCGGACACCAATCCCCAAGCGACATGCATCTCATGAATCGATGATCCGGAATACGGATTGCGATAAATGGCCCTTCCGGTTCCGCGGAATGGACTTGAACAGCTGACCACTCAGATCGAGTGCCCGGCAAAAGGTCAGGGGTTACATTGAAGACCCTGTCAACGGGAGGGGCAACAACAAGGTAGATGGACCAACAGGAGATACACCATTAAGCCTTCGGATTGACGGGCAATACCTCGTTCCGGGATGGTCTGCTTTGTTGCAGATTTATCTCACGTTGCTTTTTCATCGCGCGATCTAAACTTCAGCTGTCAAATAGCGTTGGCTGCGTGGTTTTACGGTTTTACCAGTGATTCGGCAGATCAATGCCATTCTGACATTGGACCAGTCAACGTTCTAGAACTTGGGATACCAAGTACCCGGCCGGGAAACTTTCTAGGCGAGTACCAGGCTAATATCAGGTGATACGGTAACATTAAATTTCATCTGATGTACCATGATAGATTCACTGTTCGATCCATGGAAGGCAAACCGTACTCGCAATCATATATCACAATACAACGCAAACGTCGAGCTTCAGCTGGAACATTAAACATGGTCTCAAAATCATAACACACACTTCCCATCTCTTGTGATTTTTGCATTAGCGTTAGTAATGCTAGTCTGATAAGTCTATATCAATGAAACATGGAAGAAACGGTTCCATTCGTCTAGTTAATGGTCTCTTTGGTAGTTTCATTCTGGACCTGATTACGAAAAGAGAGTTCAATCATCCCCACTCGCTGCAACGTAGCAAGCCATCAATAGAGAACACCTACAAGGATACCCAATCAGGATTACAATTCGGCTGCTTCGTATCAAGATGGACCATAAAAAAGAATATTAATTCAACATATAAGGTTATAATTGAATACTACCTCCAAGTCTCCAATTTCCTCCATATCCATCAAATAACTTCTGTTCAATTCTGATCTTAGGGTAAGCTGATTTTTCAACGCTGTGTAGGACCAACAGGTGGGGTCAACCCCTGCTGGTGTCTGTTAAGGTTTACAAATGAATTGCAGTATTTCATCAAAGGTGCATGGGTAGTTCTTAACATGTTGTTGGTTGCAATTTATCTGCAGCTGCGCCGCAAACCTTCGTTGCCTGTCTCTGGAGGCACAGCAATCTGAATGCATGTCAATCTGGCAACCCATTGCTTCGGGACATGTAATCTTTGCCAAGGTAAATCTTCTGGAAAATTGAAGAGCTCTGACACCAAATTCTCCGTAGTTTGACCCGGCTTTTAACGGTCGCTATTTTTAGATAATGAGCCAACGGGTAAGGCTGGTAACTTGAATTATTGAGCAGCCTTGGCTTTATGTAATAATTTCAAGGCCGCAAATTTCTCTATTTTAGCCTAATTAAATTGTGTATTGAACACGATGAATCAAATCTAGACCTGTCTTCTCGAATGTCCGTTTACAACTTTTATGCGGATTTGTACGGACTTTAGTGATACATGTTCTCGTTGGGGGCATTCCTCATTAACTCATCAATTGCCAATAATGAAGTATCATCATAGGCTTCGAGCGTGAGGAATAATGCGATTGTGCCACTGTACTAGACCCGTCCATAGAATATTGTTGACTGGACCCCGTGATGAACTTTCGTGAGTTGTGTCGAGGCTGTTTTCAGGGGTTTCGTACTCGTCTTTTTACTATTCCTAGAAGATCTTCTAGCTAATTCTCGCAGCGGCAAAGGCTCCATGATTAGAGGATATTCTGCACAAAAGGAAGAGTTAGTAAACTGAGTAAAACCACCAAAGAATAATTTCATGCCCAACCCGAGTTGAGCTTGAGAAATGGTCATTCAGCCTACTAGCCAGCTGAACCTGAGCCAAGCCGCCGTGGCTGTTTTGTTTCACTTCTTCATCTAATCTCGAGTTGCCAGCGCAGCAAAACAAATCCCTACGAGAAGAATAGGTATACCCGAGTGTCGCCCACCAAAAGAGATTGCTGGAGATGGACATGAAAAGAAAAGTGTTTACCGATCGTTGACCTAAATTCAAAGATACTCAAGCCACTGACTTGAACTACATCAATGCAAAGGTTTGAATAGTTGAAGAACGACTTAAAATTCTCCGCAGTTGACAGCTTTAGACTTCTATTTTCAGATAAGCTTGGACGGGTTCTCCCGGCGCCGTTATCGCCACGCAACCTGTCAGGGCGGAGTGGATTTGAGCTTGCCTGACGATGTCACGAAAAAGATGTTAGGTTAACGGTAATCTTAAGCGCCAGAAATTAGTGCAAATAAAGATTTGAAGGTGCAATATTGATCGATTTAGATGTACAGAACCTTCATCGAATCAATTCACAAGTTAAGCAGCCTTACAGTCGATCACGGTTCCCTGAGGTGACAGCGAGTAACCTTGTCACAGTGACACTTTAAGATAACAAACAGCCCTATTACAGGTCTTGCATCGATCAACTCCCTTCAGTCTGACAATTAGCATCGCACTCGTTACCGTCTTCAGCGGGTTGAAAATGAGTGACTGTTGTGGATGGTCAGAACTCATGCAGCCTCACTCCGTGGTTCACTGCCATTGGCCTCAACAACGTGACGCCTGATAATTACCCCGCTCGATGACACGCTCTTATGCTCCTTCATCCCATTCTCGAAAGAGTCCCACTTCCTTCTCATTCATGAAACTTTGATGGACCGATCTTGGCCTCGAACTTTATTCAAGCATCAAGATGCGGCTGCTACGACGTCTACCAGATGGTAGCATACGACTGGGCCATGACCTTTCACAAGATAAACTCCCAAAATATGCTATCCTCTCGCATACCTGGCTTGGTGATAATGAAGAAATTGACTTTGATGACATGACTCGAGGAAAACCCGAGAACAAAGCGGCTAGTTGGCGCAAGATCTGTTTCTGTGCGGAACAAGCGCATAAAGATGGGCTGGAATTCTTTTGGGTGGATACATGCTGTATCAACAAACAGAGCAGTGCTGAACTTCAAGAGGCAATCACGAGCATGTTTGCTTGGTATCGCAACGCTGCGACATGTTATGCATACCTAGCAGATGTTCCGATTGACCCCGTCGCTAATGAGAAACCACTTCCTTGGGAGTTGGCATTCCGTCGCAGCAGATGGTTCACCCGAGGCTGGACTCTTCAAGAACTCCTTGCTCCGTTGTCAGTGGAGTTCTTCTGCAAGGATGGAACAAAACTTGGTGACAAGAAATCGCTCGAGGTGCACATCCAAGAGGTTACAGGGATTCCGTACAAAGCTCTACGCGGAGACCCTCTGACTAACTTTACGGTCGCTGAACGATTCACATGGACAGAGAATCGGAAAACTACTCGCAAAGAAGATAAAGCGTACTGTCTCCTTGGCATCTTCAATGTGTTCATGCCCCTCATTTACGGCGAGGGAGACCACGCATTTATCCGGCTGCGCGAAGAGATCGACAAGAAACATGCAGAGAACGCAAGACTCGAAGAGATTTTATCCACTCTACCCATTGCCGCTGAAGCAGCGTTCAATTCACTCAACAATCAGCATGAGCCGACATGTCTTAGCAACACAAGATCAGAATTGTTGGAAGATATTGCAACGTGGGCTGATAGCAATGACGACAAGTGTATCTTCTGGCTCAATGGGATTGCAGGGACTGGAAAATCTACCATCGCTCGCACGGTCGCTCGAAGCTTCTATGACCGTGGAATTCTGGGCGCAAGTTTCTTCTTTGCAAGAGGTGGTGGCGATCTTGGAAATGCCAACAGACTCGTCACCACTCTTGCTCGACAATTGGCTTCAAAGGTCCCAGCAGCACGACACTACATCTGCGATGCTATCTCTGAGCAAACTGACATTGCTGAACATTCTTTGCGAGATCAGTGGGAGCAGTTGATCGTCAATCCACTGTCCAAACTGAGCCGTTCTGCATGTCCGTCCACAGTCGTCCTCATTCTCGATGCACTGGACGAATGTGACAGCGAAAAAGATATCCGAGTAATTCTAAGAGTCCTGGCTACAGCAAGAACCCTCAATAGCATGAAGCTACGGATCTTCATCACCAGCAGACCAGAAATCCCCATCCGACACGGCTTTGCCATGATACCAGATGTCGAGAGGCAAGTCTTTGTGCTGCATGAGATATCACCTGATGTAGTAGACCGAGATCTCAATCTCTACTTCCGAGATAGTTTCTCCGTCATTAGAGAAGAGCGCGGCTACTCAGATGATTGGCCTGATGGAGGAACCATAAAGCGACTGGTCGATAACTCTTGTGGACTCTTTATCTGGGCATCAACGGCATGTCGTTTTATTCGAGAGGGAAGACGACTTGCTCAGAAGAGGATATCTACACTTCTCAACGGACATAGATCTGGTGCTGGCCCTGAACAGCAGTTGGATCAAATATACACGTCTGTTCTCCAAGACTCCATCAATCAGGATTATAACGAGAAGGAAAAGGTTGAAGTGTATGAGATTTTACGAGAAGTTCTTGGAAGTATTGTCATTCTCTCTTCACCACTGTCTATGCAGTCACTAGCGAATCTTCTCAGCAAGCCGTTGGACGACGTCAAAAATACCCTGGCTGATCTTCACACCATCTTTAACATTCCTCGCCAACCTTCTCGCCCAGTTCGTCTACACCATCCGACATTCCGCGACTTTCTTTTGGACAAGAATAGATGTACCGACCCTGATCTATGGGTAGACGAGAAAGAGGCCCATAAGATGTTAGCCGACAGTTGCATCGTATTAATGTCGAAAAAGCTCAGAACCAACATATGTCGTCTTGAATCGCCGGGAACACTCGTCAAAGATGTCAATCCAGGACATATCTCTCGATGCATTTCTCCCGAGCTACAGTATGCTTGTGTGTACTGGGCTGAACATTACCAAAAGAGTGGTGCGCGACTTACCGACGGTGATCGTGTTCATCGTTTCTTGGAAGAACATCTTCTTCATTGGCTTGAAGCTATCAATTTGATTGGAAAGAGCTCAGAGATGACTACTATTATTCGGCTGTACCATTCTCTGCTTGTGGTATGTTCTTGCCTAATTTGGAATTCAATTACTGACACCCCCAGCCCGCCGAGAACGAACGTCAGATGACATTCATCGCAGACGCTAGACGCATGATCTTTACCTTTCAATCAATTCTCAAGCAAGCCCCACTTCAGTCCTACTGTGCCGCTCTTGTTTTTATCCAGCCCAACAGCTCTCTCAAACAACACTTCCACAAACAATTGTATCCTTGGATAAAAGATTTGAAAATAGCTGAAGCAGATATTCCAAAAGGAAAGGACGAGCTGTTCTATGTCAATGATCTTGTATTCACACCCGACAATAAACAGGTCGCTTCAGGATCAGTCACTGGTATCGCTCGCCTCTGGGACGTTTCGACAAATGCGGCACTGCGCAAATTTGAGGGAGCACGCGACAGAATCAGCTCTGTTGCTATTTCACCAGATGGAAAGACAATCGCTGCAGGATCCGATGACTTTACCGTTTTGGTCTGGGACTTGGAAACTGGTGCATCAAGGTATACACTCCCAGCTCATACGCGTTGGGTCAACTCGGTCATCTTCTCTCCGGACGGCAAGCTTCTTGCGTCAGGATCCATGGACGAAACTTTG
Organism: Fusarium sp. NFCCI 5145; assembly: GCA_033439405.1. Taxonomy (NCBI): domain Eukaryota; kingdom Fungi; phylum Ascomycota; class Sordariomycetes; order Hypocreales; family Nectriaceae; genus Fusarium; species Fusarium sp. NFCCI 5145. The sequence goes on along the minus strand of JAWDHB010000087.1, from coordinate 12,617 downwards.
GCGCTATGGGATGCTGAAACTGGAAGGGCTATTAGAAGATTCGACAACCAATCGAGTTGTGTCAATGATGCTGCCTTTTCTCCGGATGGATCAATGATTGCCACCGCTTCATTCGACCAGGTCGTCAGACTTTGGGATATTGCAAGCGGTGAAATAACAATCATTCTAGATGGCCATTCCGACTGTGTCAATTCAGTCAAATTCTCACCAGACGGCAAACAAGTCCTCTCCGGCTCAGATGACATGACCATACGACTCTGGGATGCCGCTACTGGAACAGGAAATATGGTTCTCAAAGGACATGCCATGAGAGTCAGGACGGCTGCGTTCTCCATAGACGCCACGATCATTGTTTCAGGCTCCGATGACAAGACTGTCAAGATCTGGGATGCAATCAGTGGTGCTCAACTGCATACACTTACAGACCATACCAGCGGTATCAATGCTGTTGCATTCTCGCCAAATGGGCGCATTCTTGCGTCTTGTTCCTTCGACGATGAAGTCCGTCTCTGGAATTCAAAGACTTGGGAACCAATTGGCAAGCTTGAAGATTTTGAGGATGACGACTCGAGCACTGGTGAGATGATGGATAGTGTCCACTTTGATTCAGTCGAGGCGAACAAAGAACTCAAAGGTCATTCCCAAAAGGTAACTGCTCTTAAAGTCTCACCAAATGGGCAGTTGCTTGCTTCTGGTTCACAAGATGGGACGGTCAAACTTTGGTTGATTGAGGGAGTAGAAGTCCAGAGTCTGAACATTCATTCCGGTACTATCCACTCTTTGGCATTCTCACCGGATAATCATCTCGTCGCTTCAGCTTCTGCAGATGGGATGGTTGGCCTGTGGGATACAGAATCGGGATACGTGCATCCTCTTCACGGTCATAAAAATGATGTTCTTCTTGTGCGATTCTCACCAGATGGAGTGTATCTTGTTTCTGCCTCTGCCGATTCTTCACTCTTTGTCTGGGTTGCCTCCACAGGGGAATGGCTGGGTATTCTTAGTGGCCACACAGACAAGGTCACGGACTTTGCTTTCTCACCGGATAGTCGCTACATCACGTCATGCTCAGCAGATGGTACCGTTAGGATATGGTACCTGGAGGTTCAAGCTCCATTTGCAACTCTCAGAGGGCACTCGGGTGTTGTAAACTCGGTTGCGTACTCTTCAGATGGGGATCAGATATTGTCTTGCTCAGACGACAGCACAATTCGGTTCTGGAGCAGAGAGGGAAAATCTACTGGGCTTATTAAATATGCCACTGCACAGTTCAGCTCTGTTGCCTACTCACCAGACAATCGGATGATTGTTTCAAGTTCGAATGACCCGACAGTCAGACTCTGGGACGCGGAAACAAAATCCGGTCAAGGTTTCTATGAAGCCCAGGTACCTATCAACGGAGCGTCTTTCTTGAGAAATGGCCAAAACATCAAAACCAACAGAGGTGTTGTTTCCCTTGATTCTTTTTCTCCTTCGTTTCCTTCCCTTCTGCTTGATCGTCCATACTCGCTTTTTGTAACTCAAGAATGGCTCAAGAGGGATAAGAAGAATGTTATTTACATCCCCGAAGATTACCACCCCAGCGTGTTGGCAACTCAAGAAAAGGCGATGATATTGGGGCACTTATCTGGGAGGATTTCCTTCATTCATTTCTGATCTTTATGGTTAAGATACCACGGGCAGCGAAAGGGACTTTCTCTTTGTAAGTGAACTTTCACGGGTTATGGAGTTGTTATGAACGGGTTCGGTTGGGTTTACGATATTTTGACCTCTAGGTCTACCCAGATATGACTTCGCTCACTTGTTTCGCTGTTCAAATTGTTTCGCGACAAAGCTTGAGAAAACCAAGGTCTCAAATTGACTATATGGTTGTGATACCAGGCCTCATGTCGGAACATGCTCAGTTTCTCTTCACCAATAGCAGGGCAACAGTCCTTTCGGCTGCCAAGACCGAGAGATCGATTGACTCTCCACTCTCGGCCGCTTCGCGAACCTTTTGCATCACGACTTGAACGCAATCGTCCTTGGTTCCAACTAACTCGGGGTTCTCTTCCTGCCACCGATTGACTGTCCCCATCGTTACAAGTAGTCTCTCCAACTTTTTGAGTTGCTTTTCTAGCCTCTCTCCACTTTGGTCTTCGACTTTCACTTCCCCACCAGTGTCGATGTTCTTTGCGGCGGGAAGCTCGTGGCGGACAAATGTTTGACGATCATACAGAGAAGCAGTGTTAGGATCATCCCAAGGCATCACTAGATCAACATAGCCGTCGTGAGTGATCTGGGTCCCTGCAGCTCGGTAAGGAGCCAGAAAGTCTCTGAATTCTTCAAAGATTGAGTGAAGTTTGCTGAAGTTTGAAGATTCTAAAAGCGTGAGTAAATCAACGGTTCTTGAACTGAGTTTACATACCAGACTTTCTGAAAGTCGTCCAAATTGCAACTGTTCCTCCGGGCTTTAGGACTTTAGCTGCTGCTGCCCAGAATTTTGGCATCTCGAACCAATGAGCCTAAGAACTGTTAGAAATGATTGAAACTTGAGAAATAGACATACGCAAGTGGCAGCTGTTATCATATCAACAGAAGAGTGGGCAATACCCTCAATCTTGTCAATGTCTTCGGCTGTGCTCAATGTGTATATAATTGGAGCACCGCTGCGGCTCTTACCACCAAGGCTTCTGGCAGTTTCGATCATGCTTGTGCCCGGGTCAGCACCGTAAGCGACATCAAAATGCGGAGCAAGGATTTGTGTCGCCGTCCCAGGGCCGCATCCTACGTCCAACACAATCCCAGTGTGACCATTGGTCGACTTGTGATAATTGAGAATGAAGTCAATGAGAGTCTCTGAGTACGCGAGGCGACCTGCAACATAATCGGATGCTTGTTGAGAAGTGTAGTTTCGAAAAGTGACATCTCGCGGCTCCTCTGACAAGATTTCTGACATGGTGGGCAGGTGTTGTTTGTGGTTGGAATTCAAAGTATTTGGAATGTGTGGTTATGGTTGTTTCTTGGTAAGGGGGAGATATTTATAGACATGTTGGGACGGACCGGAACTCATAGCAATCACCGGTCCGACCTGATGACGTTTGCCTGAATGACGGGGACAGGTACGGAGTTTCTGAATACGTAAAGCGCCGACAAACAACAGTCGGGCTACAAAGGATACAATTCAAATAGTAACGCTATGATACTGTGAAGTTATTTTACATTCCGACCACTCCATACCCTGAGACACAGTCTAGTCATCGTCTTCGTCCCCTGAATCATCTGAATCATCAGCATCATTGACACCGCCACCTCCCTCATCGCCGCTATCCTCATCACCACTACCGTCTTCAAAGGCGTTCGGGACAGTTGCTACAGCCTTTCCGGAGTCTCCAACAGGATCAAGTGCCTTCGCTGCAACAGCATTGAAGTCCGCCGACTTGGCTTGTGCTAATCGAGCAGTGAATGGTCCAAAACCTCTCTCGTGGAAGCCAAGGAATGCTCCGGGGTTTGAAGGGTCTCCTCTTGGTGGCTTCGCGGACAATGCCCAACCCATGACTGCATTGCCAACAGCTGCCTCGGGTCCTAAGCCCAGGGTACTGTCTAGACAGTTCTCGCAGAGAAATGTGTACAGAAGTGAAGTCTCGTTGACAGAAACTCCATCTGGCAATGGCCTGACTTTAAAGTTTCCTGACACTTCTGCTGGGTTGTCTTCATCTATTGCTTGTCGAAAGGATGCCATGACTCCTCCTTTTCCATCAGGCCATGCGGCTAGAATGAAGTTGCCCTCCATATCTCCAGTCAAACCAGCTGCTCCCCATCCTTCTCCATTGGAGAGTGGGAACTGAAGTTGGCCGATAAATGACCCGGCAGTACCATTTGCAGCAGGTTGGGAGTCGGGTAAGGCAAATGCAAACGCGAATGAGGTTCTAGCACCGAAGAATCGCTCCATAGTGAGACCTGTCACTTGGTCGACGAAAGGCTCGGAGACTTGGTCTTTTGAGGAGGTTGGTTCATCGTCGGCAAACGCAAGGGCAGGGAGGAGTAAACTTGTGAGGATTCGATGAGGGTTGATATGTCTTTGACGGGTTCGTCGGGTTTGAACTGGAGGGAGAGGCATTGTGGAATTGTTGTGGGCTTGAACTGGTAGAAACTGCTAGGGGTGGATATAGAACACAAGATGAGTTACAAACGAGAAAAGACGCATACTTATAGTTATCCCCAGGCCAAAGCCAAGTTCGCGAATTTCTTCAAACCATCGAAACTTGATAGTGGCTGTCATACTAGCCTTCGCGCTTATGGGTTCTAATTTAAGCAAGCGATGGTTCCAAATCCAGATTGGGGTCGTTAACCGCTACCCAAGAACCCATCTCGTCTGAAGACTATGCGTGATGTTTATTTTGAGTAAAACTCCTCCGTCCTATTACCACCAACACTGTTTGGTTTCTACTAAAAATAGGACTGTTTGAAGTTTATAAAAAAGGTTGTAATTGATTGAAATGTGATTGGACAGGATGGAACCGAAACGTTCTGAAACGTTCAGAGGCCTGTTTATGCGAACGGCGCTGATATGAACATGAAACGTCTTGAGCTAGAAGTTGGTTTCGACGTTCCCAATAGTCTTGGCAATACATGAACCTTTCTTTCCTGCTTCTACCTAATGGGATGCCTCTTATTGGAAGAGAACATTGGAGAGTTGTGCCAACACTAACTGGGGTGACCTGGAATCTTCAAATTGTAGCCAGCCTCGTCACAACAGACACCACCAGCTACGTAACTTGATCACTATCGAGGGGTATTTTCACATGACTTAACCCTCGAAACGAGCGGGCAGTGGACGGCGGAGGGCTGGAAGCCCCAAAGATGCCACATTTTGCAAGTTAGAGCTCGAGTTAGCTGGAGTGGGGCTATGGAGATCAGTTTCACATCCAAATCTTAATCAAAGTCCGGTATGGTGTAGTGGCTAACATTTCGCGCTCTCATAACTTGAGAGATCAGTTCCGCGGAGCCCAGGGTTCGATTCCCTGTACCGGAGTGATTTCTTCTATGACATGCATGTTTCTTTTTTCAATTTTGGGTTCATGGCTTTCTTGTTTGTCCATCACAGAGCTTATGTCGGAATATTGCTCACTATTTCGCCATCTCTTTTGTTATTCGGATATCCCAAACGAATCCTTTAACTTAACTAGCACGAACTGTCCATTTTCAGGATGCTTGCAATGACGCGCCACTCTGAGCTCAACCTTCATAAAAAGACGCCTTAATCATTGAAATGTTCGTCGGTGGGAAGAGATGTCTAATCTACATGTTCACTCGATGCGCGTGCTGGGGGACGCACTGTTTCCAACCAAACCATTATTTGAGTCCCTAAACATATCCCTGATATCTATAGTGACCTTTATGCCTCCCTCCCTTGAATTGTTAATCTTCTTACACGTCTTTGCTCTTGGGGGGACTGACCTAGTGGCAAGACCATAGCAGGGGTCGAGGACACCTCAAGCCCACTGTCTATTCTATTGATTTCTGACATTTATAAAAACTCCGTTCCAATGGAGATCCGATATTTTCATCTTCGAACCTGCTCCAAAACTGATCTCAGCACCTGTCAGATATTCGGTATCGGGACGTTCAGCGCGCTCATGCTGGACCCACAAGGTCTGATAAGATAAGATGGTAATCCACCCAACTGCATCGTCTAGACTGCTGCAATCCAGAGAGCACACGATATGCGAAATACATCACACAGCCGCTCATTGATCACTGCCGAGATCTTTTGCCAGATAATCACGAGACAGCGGTTTTCGGTATCAGTTTGCGGTACACCGAGGTGGAACACCCTGGGCACGATTCTTGGGCGCTGCAGCCTGTGTGGTAGAACCCAATCAACACGCCTGGTCCTGATGTTTGTCCCCTCGCATCGCCTCTTGTCTCCCAACAGTCCGATCACCGGTTCATATGGCCCTCGAATGCTCATACATATCTAGAGATCAACTTCAGTGTTCCGATCCCCAGCCGCAAGCGCAACGAGAAGATACAGCTCAAGATGGAGAACCACGAGGTAGATGACGAATCCGCCCCCCAATCATGCCCATGCCAAGTATGTTCTCTTCATGATACAGGTCTATCTACTGAATGTGATAAGGACGCTCACCCCAAACAATGAGTTTCATTTCCTGCCGCCCTCCAATTCACCGAGACGGATTCCCTGTTCCTAAGATCTCATCACTTCATCGGACAAAGACTGTATCAGGTCTCCATCGCTCTTACCAAAATACCATTCAATGGCCTTTTGTCCACCGTTGTTTCGAGATCGTCGCTTCCTATTTGTCTTCGACATCGTACAGAAGCGGACTGAAAAGACGAGACTTCGCCATCCCTCTTGCCTTTTTCCTTCTCAGACTTCTTCCAGGCTACATCTTTCCTCGACCTCATCTTCATTTTTCCTCCATCAACCCTTCACTGTTCAAGATACTTCACAATGGCGATATCCCGGCCTCTATTTTGAGTACCCGTCATGACTTCGTCTCATGGATTGAACGTCACGCATCCTTCATTTGGCATCTGCGTCCGTTTCCCGAGGTTCGTCAATCGCACGATCCAAAGCTTATGACGCTAATAGGCAAAACAAACAAATACACATTTAGAGCCCAAGACGCAGAGCAAGCAGTCTTCGCGCTAAAGTCGCCGAGCATCAGGATCTCTCATTGTTACTTGGAAATCGGCCTCTGGCGAACCCAATATTCCCACCCAAACTCGGAGACGACAGCACCGAGCACCCTCTGCCGCCTCCGACTAAACTGAACCGGCGGTCCTAAGACCTCGACCAGAGACACTAATGTCAAACACAGAGCAATCCGTCGTCGCGCTAAGTATGTTCAACGTCACCTAGACTTGACTTCGCATAGGATTCTTGTGGTAAAGGCAAGTCTCTACCTTTCATCACTCGAGTTCCGTCACTGTTAACATGACTCACAGACGACTACGACGAACCCGAACCTGCAGCACCAGTACCCTGCAAACTTCAATTCTTTGACTGCAAGAGGTATCATTTGCAGATCAGCCTCGTGACGAGGAAAGCCTTCCACATTTCACTTGTCAACATCAAAGTTAGCAACACCTATCGAGTAATGGCAAACCTCTTTACTTTCGCCTCCGACGAAACCAGACCCGCGCCAAGACCCCGTAAGCGACAACCGGCCACCTGCCCTGTCCCAGAGTTGACAGGGCCGCCGAACATCAAGCTCTGTCCTCTTATGATTGTGGCTTCCAATTGCTGGCTAGCCTGCTACCTAGCTCCTTTATCCAGGGAGTAATTTGCTATATGCACACATGCTTGGTTTGCTGTCAGCCTCTATGGGAAAAAAGCTCTGTCATCAAAGCTAACATAAACATTCAGAGCACAATGCCAATCGTCCCGTCTTTCGCCTTGAACGAACCGGTAACCCCCCGACAACTCGAAAGCGCCAACTCTTCGGCCATTTGTCCATTCTCAAATGCGATAGAGTTACCGAATGGCGATGTTCTCCTCAAAGCTCACATCGCTCATTGAAACGAAGTTTTTCGTGGAGAGAGTAGCTTGCGTCTTGCAATGTGCCCTGTGGCTTCAAATTGCTAGCTAGTTTCGACGCAGACCTTGTTAGCCATTGGGGCTGCAACGCCAACCCTCCCCTTCCAAGCCCGAATTCGTGCCAACTGTGGACAGGTTCTCCCTTCACATCTAGCATCATGGATGTAATACTATGTCTCTGGATCTGCGCTTTGGTAAGATCCTTCTCCTATCATCAATCGTGGGGAATCTCCAATGAAGACCAGCGTATACTGCTCGGCAGCTACTCGAGAGATCATCCTTCTTGAGCGATACCCTTGCAGGACCAACTGGAAGCAAGGCAACAGACATGTGCCAGAGATTAACCACCACACTTGACACATCTTCCAAACATATCGGATAAGAGTTACCTCAACCCCAACAGAGCCCAGTTCAGCCGCCACCTCACATTTCCCAATCGGCCTCTGTTCGACCATTTAAGCGCTCTTCGATAGACACAGCTTTCCACGCGCAAGGCGTTAACAAGCAACCACGTTCGTTGTATTGCCAAACACACTGTGACAGTAACGTGCGTTCTCGCGTTGCCAATCCATGTAAGTACAAACGCCTCGGTATTCACTATTCAGATGCGACAACGCGCGAACAGATTCCAACCATCACACAGACTGAACACCAACGCACGCAACATGGAAACAAGGTCTCCTCTCGACAGCGCCCTCACCGTAATCAGCGACACCAGTTTCGGCCCTTTCATCACTCGTGACTCGTGGTAGATGACCTGTGGAACTTTGCATGCTCACAGCTCTTATGTGACCTTTGGTATGTAAAACGAGATTCCCAGATCTTGCTACTGACCCCTGAAAGGTCTTACGAGCTCCTCAAGCCAGGGCGGATATCGAACTACCGACAGATTCTATTACCACTAAGACCTCGAAATACCCCATCGGACATTGGAGCCTAATCTGGTTTCAAGTTCAACTACCTCGTACCCATGATACAACTTTTAACGAAGTCGAATTATCAACAATAAGGTTGCCTACATGCATTCTCTGTTAATCGTAGTAGCTCCTCCCCTTCAGCGAGAGCATCTTCAGCAGAAGGTATTCCGACAACTCGTTCAGGATCGGGATCGGCTTCTCCAAGGATTAGACATATCCCACTTTCAATCTATATCAGATCAAGGTCAGTCGCCATTGGTGAGTGTTGGGAGAACACGTTTCTCTTTTATTTCGTGGCGGATTTGGGTCTTGATCGATTGAGCAGATGATCTAACCTTGTCTGCGACTGTAGGCTCCTCGAATACGACGCTTCCGCAGAAATGCAACTGCGGCATCGCTGCAAAGTTCATGATACCCATCTCCTAGAGGGCGTGATCAACACACAACACCCCCAAGGATACTTGAGTGTTCTTAGTTCATATAACCGATTTCGAGCGCACCGAGCGTGAAGCCACCGTGGTCAAGGCTACAGTTATCCCCAGACATTTCTCGGACTGCCCGAATACTCTCTTTTTTGTCACCTGCTTCAATCCTTCAAGACAACGGAGCCAAGACAGATCCTGCCAAGGTTCTCACGAAATTTATTATAAACCCTGGCATGCTAAGACTTGCAATCTAGCTCAATACCCATATTTCTATTTGCATTGGACGATATCGACGTGAACTATGATCAGTCACAGTTGAAGGACAAGGCCTTAGTTGTTGGTCTTCAAAGCGTCGCTGATGGCTGTGATCGATCTGTTAAGGTCGCTTGGTTTGATTGCTGTTCATCTGAAATTGCAGATCCGTTGCAGTTTTCCGCAAGAGGTATTATGATGGCTTATGGTGTCCTGTCACTCACTTATCTATTCCTATCTACTTCTCATTGATTTACACTCGCTGATTTGTTTTCATAACTAGGTCCTACGTCGGTTACAGGCTAAGCCGCGAACTGAAAATCGGCTCTTCGTGCGAGGTTGATCCTCGGTCGTCTCGATCTTTCCTTGCTTCCCAAATCGCGATACGCTTTTTCGATTTTTCTCGAGTGCAAATTTACAATGGAGACCATGATTCACTGGTCAGCGGCCTCTTGAGATCGTTCTTCGCCTTGAGCGATACCCTTGCAGGATCAACTATGCCAAGGATTAGGCAGACTTTGAACATTTCGACACGTACACTGCTCAACAGGAACTCAAGAGACCCTCTCTACTCTTGTGCGACAACCCTCACGGGACCAACTGGAAACAAGACAACAGACTTCCAATCTCAACTCGTCTGATCAGCAGCCACTCGAGAGATCCTTCAATTTTGGCTGGTAGTGAGCCAGTCGCCCATAGATCACCGGCCAGCGCGTCATGCCACCCAACTCCTATAAGAAAAGTCATCGGCCAATGAAGGTGTGTATTTCCTCAATCATCAGCCATCAGTAACCCGGCTCTAACAGTCGGTGAAAGTTTAACCGCTTCAGAAACCTTGCTACAGATATGTTCAGCCGCTGCTTAGGAGCTTGCCTCTTCCGATTCTTCTTCCTCTAGCACACCCGAAAAGCTAAGAACCTACCGCCACTCAATCAATCTCAAGCTTCCATCACCTATTTACCGACACACCAAGCTTCCATGTCTGTTAGCCTGCCAGCCTCACCGCTCTCTTGCTGACATCAATGACAGTAACACCGCCGCGAACACTATACTGTCGTACCACAAGCGTTGCCACTACGTCGGTGGGTGTCATGACTCATAGGAAAGACTCTCGAATACAATCTTGGTGAACAGGAGGTCCTACTCAAAGAGTCAGAAGCTACTCGTAGAGATGTCGTTATGCGCCAAGTGTGACGTTTGAGTCCCAAAGCAAGCAAGCCGAGAGAACCAGCAGTGTGGGAATTGAGCTTCACCCTACAACCCCCGTTGGCGACATCGCTCTCACCCCTGGAGGCTCGGAAACGACGTGGAAGTCGCCCGATATCGAGACGTTTCTGATGCATTTGTCCATCGGAAATACGTCGCGTGGAGCCTGGGTGTCTCTAGCCAAGCAGGCCGAAGAAGACGGTGGCAAAGACGGCAAGATTCAGCCAACAACACTTAAATCCAACGCATTCTCAAGTACTCCTCGTTCCATTCTACTCCTTCCTCTCTTCTCCCTTTTCATGCCTAAGAATGAAGCAAATTGCACAATGGTTTCGATCAGAGCTGAAGAATTACTCTGAGTTCGCCTACGGGAATGGGTCTCAGCGAAACATTGAAGCGTCAAACCTATTACCACCATTTACATATGTCACCATTTTAAGGTCTCATTAACGACCTTTGGGAGTGCCACGGTATATATTGGAGAAGCTTTTCATACGACCAAACTACAAAGGAAGGTTGTCCACGAGATACCCGTCATTACACAACTTGATTTCGCCCGTAGACCTAGTGTCCCATTGCCGCGCAGCCAGATGTCGAGGATGCTCAGCCTAAGCATGCCACAGGAATACGAAGAGTCGGGAGACAGTTTCAAACTCTACGCTGTTATATTTGTCCACCCAAGAGCAACAGGTTTGGTGTGTTTTACGGGTATCCGACCTCTTCCGACATCCCGACGGTACATGAAGGGTCTCTCAGAATACACAGACGAATGAGGTTTTCCTGATACACTATATTGCTTGAATCCCATCAGATACTTCGGACATTGACAGCCAGTTCACTCACTGGATTCTAGGGAACGAACGCCTCATCGGTATCCTGCCTTCTGCATTTCTGGCATTGGAACTGTGCGACACGGAGATCCAGTGGACAAATGAACGGCCGAACACAAGGGAGCGTTCCGACAACCTTTTGAGCAGCATCTACAAGATCAAAACACATTGTCCAGGATATTCACTCTAACTGACAACCCCAGAATGGCGAATAATCAATGTCCCATAGCAAAGTACTGCATTGTTAGCTGGGAGACAAAGCTGGCTACAATCGCCGCGATTCAATAAAAAGGAACACCGAGGTTCTCATACCGAAGACAGAGGGTTGCAAATCATTAGACAATCAAGCAAACAAAGGACAGCACTTCGGATACTATCAACCAGACCTTTCTTGACTCTCTCGGATGGTATAATGTCGCATTCATTTATTGCTCTTCTTCACCAAGTTCCACTCGCTGATCCAGATTCTTATCAACAGACTTTCCTACGTCAATCACAGACCAAGCCGCAAACTCCGACATTATGGCGACCTTTCTTACCTCCGAAATCGCAAGCTTTTTGGTCAACTGGGAAGTTCCAATGGAGACTATCTTGTATTGCTCAGCAGCCTCTCCATACCGTTCTTTGCCTTGATACCCCTGCAGGATCAACGATACGGCTCGGCAGCTACTCGAGAGACCTTCCTTCGTCATTTGCAATAGTTCTGGCAGAATCTGCTACGCCAATAATATACGGGTATACCGGAAGCAAGACAACACACGTTCAAACACCAACACGTCTGCTCAGCAGCTACTCGAGAGATCCTCCTTCGCCTTGAGCCGAAGTCATCTGAGAGAAACCTCACCTTGAGCAATACCCCTGCAGGATCAACCATGCCAAGGGTGTACTGGAAGCAAGATATCAGACGTTCAAACATCTCAATTGTCCGCTCTGAAGCTACTCGAGAGATCCTTCGTCGTCTTGAGCGATACCCTTGCAGGACCAACTCCCAAGACCCATTCAAGCGATATCCACGATTTGTGAAGACATTACACTGGGTACTTTCGAAATCCGAACCTCCAATGTCGCTCACTTGAATGCGTTGCCTTTGGCAGGGCAAGAACAGTTGAATTGTCCACTTGCAATCGGCGGTTGCTTGAAGACTCTCGTTACGACCGAATGCCAACTTCAGGAGCGGCAACCTTGCTTATGTTTTTCCCCTCAAACTTTCCCATTGTCGTCTCCCGAACCCCAACGTCGCTCACGTCGGAGACTCGATAGAATGTGGACTCCTGATTCTTTGGTATGTGGGATAGCTGAAATTCTTTCTTAAACTGACAATTCATAGGTTCAACCCGTTCTCCTCGTCCTACATTTGAAGCATTGGGGGGGGGGGGGGGGGGGGGGGGGGGGGGGGGGGGGGGGGGGGGGGGGGGGGGGGGGGGGGGGGGGCGGGGGCGGG